>JAUBOD010000342.1:247195-272345 GCA_032353885.1 Nothura maculosa | reverse complement strand
AGAGCCCTGGAACAGGCTGCCCAGAGAGGTTGTGGAGTCTCCTTCTTTGGAGATCTTTAAAACCCGCCTGGATGCAGGCCTGAGCCATGTGCTCTAGGTGACCCTGCGTGTGCAGGGGGGTTGGACTAGATGACCTTTAAGGTCCCTTACAACCTTACACATTCTATGATTCTATGATTCTACCGTATTGGTCAAGTTAGCTTACTTGACTATCCAAAAAGCCAACTGCTCAATGTTCCTGTGGGTGCGCGCAGCAGAGACCCTGGGCACAAACAGTGAGGCCATCCCGATTTTAGTGGTATTCCAGAGAGATACCATGTCCTTACATGACTCCTCTATAGTTATGGACCTATCAGCGCGTGACCGTCGAACACGCTGCATACCATTAATATGAAGTGTTGAGGGGGTTGCCATGCTTACCCGTCCTATCGTACAGGGTCCCCTTACCAGCCTTGAGGGAATGCCTGACCAAGCCCTATTCCCACATACGAGAAAGTATCCTTGGGCCAGCTGCTGGGGGTGCATTTACCCCGAGAGCAGCTGTCTGGTTGGGCTGCACCATTGATCCCATTTGGAACTGTTCCCTATGGGAAACACTTCAGTAATTGGCCATGTTAAGTTACAAGTGCTCGCTGCTTTCTCAATACAGGTATTTGTACCAAATTGGGTTGCATTTACATAAAAGCAGTCGCCAAGGTACTAATGTTTAAGCTATCGAGCAGATCTAGCTCTTGTGGCTGGGGCCCCAATGGGAGCTTGGTAAGCCAGTTAGGGGCCCTCTCAGATCTCTGTTGGATATTCGCCCAGAAGAGTGTGGAAACATTAGGTTCCAAAAAGCCCCCACTGTAGTAATACAGGCCCATCCTCTCCTGGGTCTTGCAAAAAACTTGCCAATCACTGCCGTTTAGTGGCACGCCTACCAAGCAAGTAACAAAGAGAGTGCTAGGGGTGGCTAAGCTTGCACAGAAGCGTGTAGTATTCAATTGCCTTGTGAGTGTAACCCAAATGTTCTGTCGCGGATGTAACAGGTGTGGGTGATATACCGCCCTACATGCCATTAGTAGGCTCAGGGTGAGAGTCAGAGTTGGCATCACGCACATCATTCTTGTCAGGTACATCAGGCTCTAGTCTACAATTTGGTCCATGCCTTTTCGTACTAATCCTCCTATTATGTCACATGGAGTTGCAATGGAAGTCTTGGCACGCACCGCAGGGAATACCCATTCTAACACCCGACACCTATCTCCTTCTCCTGCTCCCCCTTTTTCTTTATGAAGCTGGGCAGTAGTGGCCATATGTAAGTCCCAAGTCCTCTTATTTGCATTTTCCACTGCCAGGGACTGTGCCATAGTTTGTTATGTTATCTCATCTATATGATCCTCCTTCTCTAGTGCCTTAAGCAGGCGATCTACGAAATCTCCAAACTCTTCGTTCATGCCCTGCTTAATTCCTACAAAGGATGGCCCCTTCTTTTCCTCTGTGAGGGAGAAAAAGGCTACCAAGGCGGTCTGTGAAACCAGCCGTAGTAGCAGGACTGGATATTGCATTTGCACATCAAGGAGCCCAAAAGGCCCCTGTCCCAACAGAGCCTCAGGTCTTAATTCTTCTAGTGGATCACGTGGTGGTCAAGGAATCGAGCACTCTCAGGTAGCATGCTGTAACCATTGCCACTCCCACAATAGCAGCTGACCTGGTGTCAACATTAGTCGGGCTAGCTGTCTACAATCATTAGGTATCATCAAGTCACTTTCCATTATAGCTAAGCATTTGCCATGACGGTTCCCCCTTGATCTCCCTTTTCGCCACCATATCGCGGAGCTGACTCATAATTTTCCAATCAAATGGATCCTACCGTGCCCCGCCACCCTGATGGTCAATAGCCACTGGGCACACCACTCGTGACGCCGTTTCCCATTGACCCTCTGAAGTAGCATCCCGTGTGACCCCAGAACATCTTGGCGAGGCATGCCCCCATCTCCCCTGCCCCTCCTTGTTAGCCTCAGAGCCCCCCGTAATTCTCTGCAGGAGACAATCTGACAGACGCCTCGGCTTCGTGCAGTGGGTGACTCCGGGAGATGGCCACTGGACATGAAGGATGGCGCGTCTGGAGTTAACCCCATCGCTTCCGGACTGGGCAATGGTGGGGCCAATGGTGTGACCGCAGGTGTGGGAGACTCCGTAGACGCAGTAGAAGGTTCCACCACCGATGGATACGCTGCCGATGGCTCAGCGATACCTTCTACCAGCTCTCGAGTTGATTTAAACGGAGTAGCAGTTGCTCCTCGACCAGATGCTCCCCAAGGCTTAGGGGCAGTGGCACTACCTTACCCCTGCAGTAGCTTCATAGCCACTGCAGCCATTTTCTTTTCCACCTGAAGCACCAATTGGTTGGCCACCTCCCTCGAAGTATGACTCAGCTCCTTTGCTGTTTTGCTCCCTTCTATTGTGGCATCCCAGAGGGAGTCTCCCAGCTCCCTCCACTCCAAAGTGCTAAAGATAAGCTGTGGGTCAGAGAAGTGTCCCTTTTCTTGGGGCCATTTCCGCAACTCATGTAATTTCTTTGTGCTAACTGCCGCCTGTCTTTTTGAAAGTAAGTCCAACAAACAGCTGCACTGCAGCTTCTCGCTCCATATCTGCTAATACTGGTCTTTGAGGTCCCAGGTTTCCGCCCCCTCAGGTTGAGGTCACAGCTTTCTGCCCCCCCAAGCTGAGGTCTCGGCTTTTCGCCCCCTCAGGTCGAGGTCCCGGCTTTTCGTCCCCTCTTTGAGGTCCTGGCTTTTCATCCCCTCTTCGTACCGCCGTCTAAATCCGTGTGCACATTCACGGCCGGCTTACCCACTTTGGTCCCCTTACTGGACGGATCCAGTGGCTGCTTTTGCTCCTCGCAAAGTGTCCTTGTTTGGGCGTCACTTGTTGCAGCTTAAGGCGGGCCAGGAATATCAGAGCCAACACGCAGGGAAGTTAGACACTGACTTCGTTTATTCCGCATTGGCGTTACATTTATATAGTCCTTGAACAGCATAATTAGAACAGCAACAGTTCGGCAGAACACCAGAGATTGGCGGTGTGCAAAACACGGGCCACTCTTATTGGTCGCTAAGGTGGTTGCTGGGTGGCCGACCGTAATACCCACAGGGACTTTCCAGCCAATCAGGCAGGGAGTTGCCTCGACTCGACTGCTTTTCAGCCCAGTCAAGGACAGTCAAGGACACCTCCCCTTGCCTGGGTCCCCAATAATAACATAAGACCTGTAGAGGAACGGCAGATACAGCAGTGACCGTTCTCTACTTGCACCTGGTAAACAAGCACAAAACTTACATAATCTCAAAAGGTACAGCAGTCTATTTTGGCAAGTGAATTCAGCTGCAATTTTAGGTAAACAGAATCTCATGTCCTCATTTTGCTTTTGTATGAGAATCTTTGAACTTGAGATGTCCATAGAGCTATGAATGGATGCCAGAATGCCACTTTGGCACAACGAATGTAATGAGGAGGAATCTCTGGGAAGATACATATATAGGAATAGAGGAATAAATATTGCAGAGAATAAGATCAAAGTTGTTTTCCTGTTAGATCATATTACTCAGGTTTTAGCTTACTCCTTGGATCTGTTTTGAATGAATCCAAGATAAATTTGCTTTTAAGGGGATAGTCCTAAGAACTGTGGGTATAAGGTCATCAGTTTCTGGCCTTGATTTTTCTTTAACAGAATACATACAGATGTAAAGTCAAAAAGAATAAATGTAAAGCAGATCTGCAGCCACATCACTGTGTATTTAGAACACTAATACAACAAAAACTTTTTTTTAATAAGAGAAATTATATCAATCTACATATACATACTTTTGACTTGAAATGTATTTGTCAAAATATACCTCATAGTCCTATCTATTATTTTTCCCATGGTGATTTTGGCAGCTGATATTATTGGCAGCATGTTATTGGCAATGACAGCATTTATCAAGCAATTAGCATTTTATTTTAGAATAACCAATCAGATGTTTAAAACTGCTAAATTTCAGTCACTTTGCACAAGACATTTCACGTTGGATTTATCTTTAGAAAAATATCAGCCTATGTGGCTTTTGGAATGCCAGTACAGAAAGAAGGACTTCCCAGATGATGGTTACTTTTTCACTCTCAGCTCCGGAACGGACTCTTACTAATTAGTTCACTCTTGTTCTTTTATTAGCATTTTTAGGATCTCTCAGGCAGTGAGGAACAAGATATTACTTGATCCACATGTAAAAAGAAGAAGATATAAGCCTAAGGAATGAGGAAGAGTAATGTATTTGGGTTAAGGAACTTATGGGAACCAGAGGTTGACTCATGGCAAGTGAGAGCGACACAATGACAAAATGCTGAAGACAGAAACTATGTGACTGAAGTTTCAGGAAAAGCAGGACAAGAGAGCAAGGAAAAGAAAATAGGATACAAGGCTCTAATGATGAAGTAGGGCAGAAGAGAAAGATTGAAACAAACAAACAAATGAAACAAGAAATCAAAATTTATGTTCTGAGTAGGTTTACAATTCAGTGAGGCAGAAAACAGGCTTTTACTGGAGTGTACAGTAGGATAAGAAGTATGAAGATTGCACTCGTATATGTGAAGAATGGAAGAATGGGCAATCTGGAATGGGAAGAGAATTTGATCAAGGAAGAATTATTTGCACTAAACAAAGCAGTATGGAGCATTTTGGAGAAGTGGGAAAACCAGACAATACTTTGATGTTGCACATTTTTCCAAGGCACACTATAGGAAAAAAGAAAAATATCTAGGTTTAAACAGAAAGCATTTCCAGTATAAAATCCAAATGGCTTATGTTTGACCATGACATTTATATTATCTGAAGATAACATAAATCATTCTCTATGGGTCTCAACTCAGCTGCCTATATATATACAGTTAGTACCATTTGAAAATCTGATGGATATCTAATTTTCTCACATGTGGCTGTGAGATATAACAAAGGCTATATAGGGGATGTGTAGTCTTCGAAGAGCAATTGCAGATCAAACGGGATACTTACAGTTACTCATTCAGCAACTGACACCTATATTTTTAGTCATCTAAATCCTAATGAATATATGACCTATTTAATTTTAGAGTGAGTTGAAGAGATCTCCAGACTCCCTAAGGTATTGTAAGTGGGGATGGGATGGAGGTGTCTCTCAACTTTGACATGGGAATCCCACCTGGATTTCACATGCTGTTGATGGGTGTGCTCATTCCCCAACCCAACATGACTTTTCACACCCAGCCCTATACAAGTGTTAACTACCAGTGACATTATCTGATCCTGGTGGTTTCTTCTTTGATTTCTTCCCCCACTCAGCATTAATCATGAATAACAGTCCTGATGGCTGCATTCAGATGGGAGATAAGGCTAATTGAGCATACACCAGCAAAAATTGATCTGAAGTGAAAGAACATATGTAAGTCAATCATCTTATCCCAAAGAAATGTGGGGACAGCCTGAGAGTCCATTATATCTCCTTGCATTGCAGTGGGCTGCACACCAGGATCTGCCCTTGAGCAGGGATACCTCTTAAGGATATTCCTTGGGACTGAGAGTTCCTTGCCGGATCCTAACAGATTCATGGTAAGTGACTATAGCATGTTCCCTTTCTGAACTTGTAAAGTTTACAGACATAACTGTGCACAAAATTCCTTAGTCAAAAACTGTTGACCAAGTCCCTGGGATCCAGCTGCACTTGGATTCCTCGCAAAAGGAGTTTGGAAAGCAAGACAGTCCAATATGAACCCTGTGACTCAATGAGAGGATCTCTTTGAGAATTCTGTGTACAACTTGAACCCCATGCAGTAAATAATATGTGACCTTGCCATAGAATCTTGGGAAACCATTGTCTACATCAATAAAACCTATTCCTACTTCTTTCACACAAGTGATTGTGTCACTCACCCCAATCATCACTCATTCTGTGACACCATTGCAGATAAGCATGTCTTTTCCACATATTTATATCATATGTGCCAGAGAGAAAATGAATTCTCAGGTAATCTAGGGTATTAGAAATGGCACTCAAGAACTGTATTTGTGAAATAATCAGTCCTTCAAAGGCGAATGAAAACAAGCTAGATGAACTGAGAACTCAGATGAACTGAGAACTTGTCTAAGTTCTTAACTCTCCTGTCTTAATTTAGACACTTAAGACTAGGTCTATACTGTAGATCAGAATCACACCCTTAGACATAGGTTAAATTAATTCAGGATAGAATTAATTTGGATTCTTGGGACTAGTCCTTCTCTACAGCTCTGATTGCCAACATGTACAAGCAGAACTGCTAATTAAATCACTTTTTCTTCTGTACTTTGAATAGCTGAATTAATGTACAGCTAATTTATATGAAAGATCTTGTGTCTCAAATTTATTCTGAAATAGTGGATATTTTAATATCTTACTGCACCTTAGTTCCTTATATTTATAGTATTATATTTATAGTAGGGATAATGATACTTATTTACCTCATAAGAATGTCATTAAAATGTATTCACTATTCACAAGAGATCTATGGAAAAATGTCAGGAGGAATTGTGCTAGTATTCAGAATCTGCTTCTATATTGTGTCATGAATAAGCGAACAGGGGAAAGGAAAGAAAATTATTGAGTTACAACTTGCTAAATAGACAATGTTTGCTCTGTGCACTGAGTGATGCAGGCAACTTCTGGAAAAATTCTGTGAGAGTCTCTAACTATAGACTGCATGCACACATAAGGACCAAGATAAGATACTTGCAGAAAGCACTGCAATAGTCTTTGTTTATTTTTGTGTTTGTCTTCCTAACTATTACTAACATTCTTTTTATTCTTTTTTTAAAGTCTATAATATTGTTCAACTCAAAATGGGTAGATAATGCATCCCACCAAAAAGAAAGTTTGAATGAGTTGTGCTTTAGAAACTAGAGCTATATAGATTAACCCTGCCTGTGTTGCAACCCACTCTGTTTCCTGTGTTATTTTAAAATTTTTAATGCACAGAGATTGCTGAAATTGGTCTTTTCAGATTTTCTTCTTGGCACTAATGGGCTGAATGGCACCTTTAGAAGTTTATATTTTTAGCAAAGTTATCTGCTCTTAGTTATACTCTTCTAAAGCCCTGTTAGAAACCTGAAGCTCTTTCTTACTTCTTTCTTTAGTTTAGCACACAAATTCCTTTTATGCACTGAACTCCTTAATGTTGCAGAACATCTTTTGACAGTAACTTTTTTTTCTACGGCTGCCCTTGTCTCCCTCCTCCCATTTACACTGACTCTAAAAATCTCTCAGTCCTGTAGGTACATTTTAAAATTTTAAAAAAAGCCCATCTGCAAGTCTTTCAGTCAACTAAAAATGGAGGGACCTACAGGCTCTCTGTTTTATTGAAGATAATTGTCTGAGTTCACTATTTTTTTATTATTATTTCTGGTATAAAGTTGATGTCCAGAGCCAGTGTGTCAAGCTTGCCTGTGTAAAAATCACACTGCAATATTGCTATTTTTTGTCTTCAGGGGGAAGTATGACAGTACAGGTGTATTCACTATCAGGCAATTCATTGCCTTTGTCTAAGAACACCACCTACAGAGACCCAAGAGAAACAGAAAATAGATCCAAATTTAAATCTAATGCTTTTAGGATGAGCAATGATGAGATGCTTTTACCTCCTTCTAAAACAAGATTTTAGATAAATCAATCTCAGAACTATGTAAAAAGGTGTAGCATTCCCAGGATAGTTGGTACAAAGTGAGAGTGAGCACTAGTGGTATAATAGTGGCATGACAATAGATGGAAGAATTTTGTAAAAATAGCTAGTCATAAACTGTTTTTAGAAATCATATGCTTAGAACTCTCATAAAATATTTGTGAAAGCCTTTATCACATTGGCTATGAGAACCAGGGTAGACTAAAAAAAGACAGACTGTAAGCAATCCATAATGAGAATACTCATTATAAAGAATGAACTTAACCTTTAGGTGATGCGATGGAGCTTCCAAAGACGCAGTCTCATAGAGATTAAGTCAATGCTCCATTTATTGCAGATTCCAGCACACTTTTATACACTAAGCCGTACGCCGCACCCCCGACCAATCAGGATTTTACACACTCTCCTCTTGTCTCTGTCTTGTCACTGTCTCCTGAGCTGGCATCCAGTCCCTTATAAGTTTACCTATAAGGCTCTGGATACAATGCCTTTTATGCCTAAAAACAAGTGTGCAACAGCTACTGTCCAATCAGCTTCATGGTCACGCAGCAGCTGGACAGCTGCCTTTGTTTTTGATCCGCTGATGGAACAAGTACACTGTTGGCCTTGAAGATGGTTATCTACTAACAAGGCATCCTGCCTGCTAATAGACATCGTATGGCTGTCCTTGGAGTGGGCCCCAACATCTCCCCCCTTTTATTTTATCTTAAGGAGATCAATGATTTGTGTTGAATGACTATGCTGTGTGGAATCTGCTCAGGCAGTATAGCAACCCAGATTTGTTTGGTAGTTCAGTTAAACCTACTGTATAAGCATTGTAACACACAAAGTATGATTATTAGAATTATTACAAACACACTCTAAATTCAAAGAAAAAGAAAGGAAAGAAAAAAGAAAAAAAAGAAACATGCTGAGTTCCTTAATCCACGCTACCAGCGAGACCGATCATTCCTTCATGGACGGGAGACTTTCTCTCTGTCTCAGATTCACAAATATTTTTAACTGGCGTGTCCTGACACGTAGGGCCAGGAGGCGGCAGGAGACGCTTCTTATTTTAACTCGGCATGTCCTGTCACATAGGGCCAGTACGTGGCTGAAGACACACCTTATTGTTATGCAGCTTTTCCCTGAGAGTCTCTGGTCTTCTATGTGTTGATGATTCTGGTTCAGGTATTCTGTTTACAGCTTTATCGTTTCACTTTCCCGTGATCTTCCTGCCAAGGACAGTTCAAGATCACCAGGCAGCATCTTTTCTAGGCCTGGGTTGTGCAGACGGGCCTGCATTATCACGCCATGTCCGCCACCAGCTCAGATACCCTCAAAAATTCCCTCTTTTCCCTTTTGCACAACCCAGGCCTGCAATACAGTTCTCTCCAAATTTCATTTAATACATGAAAGCAAGCAGGAAAACACAAGGATAGCTACAAGCAAGAAAGCAAGCATAACAACCCCTTGCTTAACTAAGCCTCGCAACCAGCCAGTGATGCCAAGGGAAGCTAGCCAGGAATCCCAAGGAGACATATTGTCAGCTGTGTGGCTCATGCAATCCCGTAGGGTCTGAAGTTGTTTGTATATACTTTTGCAATGATCGGTAGGTTCAGGAGCACATCCCCTCAAAGTCTTTGCAACCGTGACCTTGGGCCAGCAATAGGGAGTCAATCGCCACTCTATTCCATAGTACGGCATGGCATATACAGTCCACATCCTGCAAGAGACTCGACAGTATGTTAGATGTGGTATTAAACTGCTTAAGGCTCCAACATGCCGTATTTTTTAAACTCCTCCAGTTATGAGCAGCCTGCACGCCAGATGCAAGAAGCGACGTAAAAAAAGCCACTGTGTGGGAATCAAGCTCAACATGGTCCTCACAATCAGACCCAAACTGAGACATACTTTGCTTCTTATGGATAGAGATCCGTCGAACTGTTTCGGTCCAATTTTTCCACTGTCGAAACTTGGGAGTAAACATTGTTAGCTTTCCCAGATAACAGGGACCACCGACCAGGGGATGCCAGGTCAGGCCCGATCCCCACAAATTAGGAAATTACCAGGAGGTGGTTGGTACCCGCCAGCAGTGTGTATTACCTGAAAGCCTGTTGTTACGTTGTCCCAGTAGCCTGCATAACCTGTAATGTTCTGGTGACTAACAAATAAATCCAGGCCTTCATTAGCCCACCACTACTTAACAAGATCCCCAAAAATTATGACCCCCGTGCTGTTATAGGGCTGAATTGACGGCTCTATCTTGTCACAACTTGGTAAATTAGAGACATTTCCTAACGTATAAGGTTGTAGAGAACCCAGAAGCTCTAATTCCTGCAAAGGGAAAGGAGTGGTTACATTTAGACTTTCTATCAGTTGTTTCTGAACACAGGAGTGGTTCATGGAAGGCCAGGAGTGGAAATTACAGCCCTCACACAATTCTGAGGAGCAATTGCTGTGCCAATTACGGTTCTCAGAGACCCAATCTCGATATTCTACAACATTTATGTAATAGCCAGTGAGACACGTCTGAAAACCCTCGCCTGGTGTTGCAAGGGTGGCAGCTGGTGCTTGAGTCAAATGTTGCCACACGATGTATTGAGAGGGGTTCAGCAGGAGGTGTGGCAAATTCTGACAATCATAAGCAGAGTTCATATCTGCAGAGAAAATCCAATCCAGCACTGAGTGTGTTGCCTCAGATCTCACCCTGTTCTCCTTTACTGTCTTTTTTTGCCTGCTGCAGCAATTTCCAATCATGTTGTTTGTATTGAGCTTGCACTCCAGCAGGACCTGGCTGTATCATGACTGGGCAGGCCAAGGCTCCCACCAGCTCCCATTGGCCTTCTAATATATCATCTCTGATGACTCCTGACCATCTGCTAGGAGACCTCCTTTGCCTCAAATTACCACTTTGGAGCAAGGACTCCAGGTTACCGTTAGTCCCAGGTTGTTCTAAAGGTCTCCTCAACCATTCTCCTAACAATGTCAAGTTCTCGCTTATTCTGCTCTCAAGGTCACTCAACATCAGTTTAAAGTTCGTCAAGGTTGTCAGCGATTCATTCAGCCTGGTTACACCACTAGATGACTCATCCGCCGATAACTCCCCTTCCTGGAGAAGTGTCCCCTCCGGCTTACACGTTCACACTGCCTCCTTAAAGGGAGTGTGCAAAGTTCCCTGGGGGTGGCAACTGGACCCTCCCACCAACTCCGCCTTTCTAGTGTGGGCGACTTCTCTTCCGCAGAAGATGTTATTTCGGCCAGTGGAGCTGATGAGGGAACTTCTGTTTTGTCCAAATTCGCCTCTACTTCTGCTGTTTGTGCTACCTCTTGAGTTGAGCTCGCCACCTTTGCGGTAGTACTACTAATGGCCAATGGCTTCGCCTTGCCCAGTCCAAAAGGCGACTCCAGCATCCCTGTCTTCTGCGGTGGTGCCACAGCTGCAGGAGGTGCAATCGTTTGCACTGCCATGGCCGCGACACTAGCCTTCATATTGCTCAACACGTCAGTCACAGTCCTCCACGTGGGACCGAAGGCTGATATCCCTTTTTCTTTCTTAGACATCCTGAAGTCCCACAACTTGTCCCCCAACTTTTGCCATTCAAGGCTATCAAATACAAGAGGGAGGGTACTAAAAAATTCTGGATCTCGTGTCCACAAAAAGAGCTTCTCCAATGTTTTCTCAGAAACTGCTTCCCCTTGCCTAGTGAGTACACCTAATAGCAGTTTCTTTGCTGCTATAAACTCGGCTTCCATTTTTCTTGGCAGCGGGTGACGGGGAAGGTAGCGACCTTTCCTACCATGGTCAGCAATTCTTTCTCAGCCCTCTGCTACTGCAAACTCCTCTGTCCGGCTCCCACTTGGCTCTTCTTACCCGATCCGCGTCTTTCCACCGGGAAGTCAGCAAGCCTTCAGTATCTCGTTTTCTGTGCTCGACGAGGGCGTCACATTGGGGTCACCAGATGATGCAAGGGAGCTTCCAGAGTCAAAGACACAGTCTCATAGAATCATAGAATCATAGAATCACAGAATGTGTAAGGTTGGAAGGGCCCTTAAAGGTCATCTAGTCCAACCCCGCTGCACACGCAGGGTCACCTAGAGCACATGGCGCAGGGCTGCCTCCAAGCGGGTTTTAAAGATCTCCAAAGAAGGAGACTCCACAACCTCTCTGGGCAGCCTGTTCCAGTGCTCTGTCACCCTCACAGTGAGAAAATGCTTCCTGAAGTTCCTGTAGAAATTTTGGTGCCTCAGTTTGAAGCCATTTCCTCTAGTCCTGTCACTGTCCACTACTGAAAAGAGGCCAAACCCATCCTCCTCACTGCCTCCCTTGAGGTATTTATAGACACTAATGAGGTCTCCTTTCAGCCTTCTCTTCTCCAGGCTGAACAGGCCGAGCTCTCTCAGCCTTTCTTCATAGGGCAGATGTTCCAAGCCCCTGATCATCCTGGTAGCCCTGCGCTGGACTATCTCCAGCAGCTCCATATCTCTCTTATACTGGGGAGCCCAGAACTGGACACAGTACTCCAGGTGTGGCCTCACCAGGGCTGAGTAGAGGGAGTCTCATAGAGATTAAGTCAATACTCCGTTTATTGCAGATTCCAGCACACTTTTATACACTAAGCCGTACGCCACACCCCCGACCAATCAGGATTTTACACTCTCCTCTCGCCTCTGTCTTGCCACTGTCTCCGGGGCTGGCATCCAGTCCCTTATAAGTTTACCTATAAGGCTCTGGATACAATGCCTTTTATGCCTAAAAACAAGTGTGCAACAGCTAGTGTCCAATCAGCTTCATGGTCACACAGCAGCTGGACAGCTGCCTTTGTTTTTGATCCGCTGATGGAACAAGTGCACTGTTGGCCTTGAAGATGGTTATCTACTAACAAGGCATCCTGCCTGCTAATAGACATTGTATGACATTGTATGACCATTGTATGGGAGTGGGCCCCAACATTTAGGTATCATGAGTATAACCTAAAAAAACAACATTATGGATTCCAAACCTAAAGTCTTAAGTTACTCTTAGAAGAACTTAGCTTACACACTTACTCTTTCATTTCTGTAAATTAACAGTTGAATAGAGAACAGTCCATACATTTTAATACTGACAGACATGCAGCTTATTACATCCAGACTACTATGCATGGTCTCAGATATGTGTGTATTTATGTTGTATTATTCTGACTGAGATAATGTAGCTGCAAATATTTACACTATCGTAGCTGTTGCAAGTCTCATCTGGGATCAAGATGCTAGCTGATTGAGTGATGCACAAACATTTATAAATGAACTTCTGTGTCCAAAGAGATTATGTTTTAAAAGTCTCAAACAGAATGCAGATTTAACATTTGGGACACCAAACATGCTGATTAGCATAATAAAACAAATGGAATTGTTTTATTAATAACTTTTGATAAAGAAATGGTATTTGTTCTGGGTGTTTTTTCATTGGTAATGAGAATTAGAGGATTTTGAAAAATCAAAAAGGAAAGAAGGATAGGTTATTATGGGTTTATTCCAAAACTTGCTACATAAACAACATGAATCTCTACTAACTTATGTTTTAGAATGCATTCCACCTTCTTAGCAATATTCATCTTGAATAATTTTGATATTTATTAGAGGATTTCAACTAGAAGATAATAATATCTAGCATAAGCACTAATGTGTTTAGAATGTGGTTAGAATGGGCATGGCTATTATACTTATGAGGTAGTTATTCCACTGGTTAAATTTACTGAAGACTATTAGAATTTTCTTTTTTTCAGTGAACTAAAACTTGATATATATTTTGTAAATAAAGTGGCTCTAGGAAGACAGTTAATAAATAGATAAATAAAAGGACTATTATGATTTATTTTTAATGGTGCTAAAATGAAATTCCATTGCAAATTTACTTGCCATTAAAAAAAACTTCAGTTTTCCTCAGTGAAAATAAATTCTCTTGTAACATTTTAGTTGTAATTCTCTTCACTTATAATGATGAAAGTACTAATTTAGTTTCAGATTACTAGTGAGGAGGAGTTACTCATGAAAGATGACTAGAGACTATAGAGAGCAGTCTCCTTATGTCCTTTACTGTGACTTGTGATAGAAATGTATCACTAAAAAAGAATTCAAACTAAGCCTAACTTAGTTGTTCTATATTCCTATCTTTAGGATCTTATTTCAGCCGATATTAACTCCTCAGTAAATATGACAGAATCTAGAAAATCTTCTGCTAATATGTCCTGTGAATTTAATTTGTGCATCATAATAATTGAACTAGAATAGGATGGGAATAATTTTGTACTTTTGTACTGATTGCTAGAATGACATGGAATAAACTTAGAAAATTAATGTCTTTTAAAGGGCACTTTTTTTGATAGTCTCTGCATTGCATAACTTCTCATTTTTCTGAATATATATTATTAAAAGCCAGCACCAGTATATTAATAAGGAGAGAAACCACTACATCAATGTGGTAGAACAATTTTGGTGATAAACAAATATACACAGTTTGATTTTAACCTTTGTACTTCTTATATCACATGTGAATGAAGTAATTACGTGACTTCTTCTGAAGCATCGTTATATTTTATTCATGCATTTTCTATTAGGCTTATAATAATGCATTACATTTCTTTCCTAACAGACAAAACCTTGCTTAATTGGGAGATTACTTCTCCCTTTGAGACTTTGAGTTTCAGGAAACAATAAAACAGTTGAACATGATAAGACAAATAAAAAATGTCTAATTTTCATTTTAAATCATTAGACCAATCCTAGTAAGGCTGTATGTAAACTGCTAATTAAGTACACTGTGAGATGATCCACAGTGCTTGTCTCAATCTTCTGTTAAAAACAAACTTTCTGGTAATCTGAAAACAAAAGACATCGCCACTATAAAATGTAAACAAGAAAATTGCCACTTAGAATCCTAAAATTAAAAAAAAAGTTTTGTTTTACTGTTAAATTCACAATATTGCAAATACTCTCTCCACATCTAATTATTAGGGACAAGAAAAAGACAAGCAAAACTGTGTGTACTTACACTTTAAAAGAAGAATATTTCTAATATATCATAAATGGAAGTCAAATGAACTCTTAATATTGATTTCAATGTAAGTTAGATTAGAATTTATATAGTTTTAAATATTTATTGGTGAAAATGCCTTTTTATAACAAATATCTGTTATAGTATTGAATTATTTTTTAATGTATTTTTGACTAGAATGCATCTCTTAACAAAATATGCTAAACCTGCTTGTATTCTGATGTACTGCATTAGTGTGATATACTTCTGGATTTACAGTCAAGCTATTTATGGTTCAGCTCACTGTGAGTAAAACAAAATTAAATTTTTTGGTTTTTTTTTAATAAATTTTGAAGTGTTCATTAACATCACTAGATAAATATTTTATGGTGACATTATGATCTAAAGATGAGACATTCTATCCAATAAGTAATTTTTAAATGGGCCAAATCACACATTGATTTAGTAATGACTCAAATACCTCACGAAGTAACAGAAACCTCCAGGTCTGTTGAGAATGAAATGAATCACAGGTTTTGGTATTTAAGAATTTAGATTTATATATAACACCATTATATTAATATATATGTATTCATATATAGGAAAAGATTTTTTTTTAAAAAAAAATGTAGCTCGAAGAGGTGTGTTTTTTCTTTCCTTACAAATATTAAATAGAGAGAATCCAAAAATTTACCTGACCTCTTTCTCCCAGTTTTATCCCAATGTCAGTCAGATCTGACTCTGCAGCAGCCACTTTACCTATGTAAAGGACAATGGAGAATTTTCTGAGAAAATGTTTTTAATATAGAATTTGTGGAAATAAAGTTAAAAATCATATAGTATGACTATCCTCTGTAATTACTGAATAGAAGTATGTGACAGAAATAATGGGAATAAATATTGTAAAAGAAGGCTGGTATTTAGCAACAGTGTTGAAAACTACAAATAACTCCTGGAACAGTAGGTATGTGTTAAGTGGAAAGACGCTGACCTTTGAGGGATTCTGAACTGACTCTTTAATACAACGAGATTTGCTACAAGTGTTCACTGGAAGGTCAAAATTTCAATATTTGTAATGCTGAACATCAGTAGGAGCTTGGGGGTTTAAATCTTTTAAGGTGTGAAGTGAAGCAGGGTTGAGCTTTTTAGCTCCTATCTCTTATGTATGCTGCCACACTCTGGAGTCCTCAAGAAGGAAGAAATGGTCAAGAAAAGAGTAGGCTCATTTTTTTTTTTTTTTTAGCAAAAGATTATTTGGCCAGAAATAGGCTATTTCTTAAACACGAAAAAGGATGTAGTGCAAAGGTAGCAGCCTTTTCCTAAAGGAACCTCTACAGAGAAGCCATTCTTGGCCACCACGCCAACTTTTTTGGGGTGGATTCTCTACACTGAGTGTCATTCCGTTTAGGCCTCCTCTGACAGTGTTTGTTTTTCACTTCAAAGAGCTTAAAATACAGTGAGAATCATGTTTCAGCTTCTCACACTAGTGTTTTTCAGACAGTGAGATGCGAAAGGTATGTGTCATAGTGCATGACATTAAAGTGTGACAGTAATATTCAGTAGTCCATAGTCTGCACGTGCAGTGTTGGAGGACTGTGAAATCCAGAGGGAGTCAAGCTCAAATCATATAGTGCAGTGAGAGATGGAGGAGCAAATCATCTAGAACTGCATCCAGTTTTATTCTCAAGAGAAACTAACTAACTGCTTCTTTCCAAGAATGCACCTGGAATGAATTAACACATAGGATTTTTTCAGAACGGAACTTCACTTCAAATCATATCTTTCTTTTCAAGACTGTGGCATTTTTCAAACATGGTATTTAATTATGTTTTATGCATACTGTTAATATGTATTGCAATCTAGAGATCTTGAAGATTTTTCAGCCTCATTTTTTTCTTTTCATTTCTCTTCTTTCCTAATTTTCACCTTTTAAGAATAAGCCTGCAGATAATGATATTCAAATTTTGAATCAGCATTCAGACTATTCACACAAATTCTGTTCTGTATCCATACTGAAAAACAACCTCCTTTCCAAGTAAGTTGGTTAAAGCTGTGAGAATCAGTAACTAGCAGTGACAAAACCAGATATCTCGTCTTTCTGCAGCATGGAATGTGAGACAGACAATAAAAACAGAAGCTGTAATCATACAATACAGCTGTGCATTTTAGATTTACTGGAATATTTTGCATTGACTGAATGTTTACTCTATCTTTTCATTCAAAGAAGGAAAAATATTAAGCTTATTAAATTAATGCAGGACTATTGGAGACAGTATAACCACTGGAGATCAAATACCAAGAGCATATTGATTAGGGTGAGATCCATCCACTTTGCTGTTTCGATGTATGGACAAATTATTGTGTTGTAGAAAGTTATTGGGCAGTTTTTGTATCCTCTTTCTTATGAAAGTATTACCTACTTTGTCGGTAGCTTTCCTTTCAGAAAAAAAGCCACAAATCCCTCAATGTGTATTACCATCTTATTGTGGAAGCATAAACATTTAATATGTCTGAATTTTATTTTCTTAAAGCATGTCTTTGTGCATCTACATGTGTATCCTCTGAGAATAAATATCGTCACCTGTCTTGAATTGCATGAATACTCTCAGAAATTTGCTGCAGCCTTCTCAACTCAGAGCTGTCAAACACGAGAGAATGATAGAAGAACTGAGAATTTTTCCAAGAACGCCATTGGAAAAACCACAGTATGATGAGTTTAGGCTTCTGCAGGGTAAACCTCTAAATTCTTATAAAATTCCATTGGCATCACAAGGCCTGCTTCCTAGATGTTAACATTGAAGATTGAGTTATTGCTTCACATGTAATTATTTAAGTATTTCAGTTGCCTCTGGAGTTGGCAATAGATGATCAAGGAAAAAAGTGAGAAATATATCTTTATTTTATTATATTATACTGTAAATATATGCTGTCTATATACTATTTTATAATCAGCATTACAACTGAACTGTACCTTTATTCTTATATAAAGTTAGTGCCTTGAATTTTTATTTCTTTTGTAACATATTTGAACCTGAAATATATTAAGGGTATATTATGCAACAAAATTTAACTGACTATTCCATATAAAGGGAAATGCTCCACATAAGAAACTATCAGTTCTCCTTCTCCTAATGTTCTCTGTCTCATTTTGGGAATTTAGTTAATGAGGCCTAAAGAACCTAAATAAAGAGGTCTAAGAAATCTACAGCAAGACTGTCCCCAGGAACACATATCTGTGTCTCTCTCTGAACATTTCAACAGCATGGAAAGATAGCACATGTCCCTGGAGATTTCTTTCTCTGCTCTCCCCTACTCAGCATTTCATCCTCAAGAAATAATCAAGAAAATAATAAAAATCAACTCCAGAGGAGAAAAGAGGCTATATCTAGTTTACCCTTCAATCAAGAATCAGAAATATTTTATTATATTTTTTAAATAAGAATTCTGTCTCCAAAATATCCCCCTCACTTCCCAAATCTCCATGTCAGGGGAATTTGAACTTCTTAAGTAACATCTCTCTCTCTCTCTCTCTATTTTACACTTTCTTTCTTTTCCTTTCTTCCTTTCTTCATTAAATATATTTTCCTTAAAAAGCTCTTTATAATAGAGGATGGAATGGCTGGTCAAAAAAATACTTTCCTAGAATTTCCTTCACTGCTATGGCACTTGAGGAAAACAGGCTGTCCAAATCTAGTGTGTGGAAAAATCTTGCTGTCCAAGAATTTAATGTCCAGAAGGAGACAGGGGAGACCCAAAACTTTGTTCAAATAAAGGGAGAGTCCACCAGGCATATCCCTGTGACGTCTCTTAGATTGCTGGGCGACGCAGCCCCCTTTTTATCCTAATCCGGCCGCGATGCCTTCTCCTTTTCCCTGTTGGCGAAGGGACTCAGGAGTCACAGTCTGCCCGGCCGCCTACACCCAGCTCGGTGCCTCCCCCCACATGTTCACACCTCAGGTCGCTTGGCTCCTTTATGTCTCCCTCACTCCAGGCTCCCTGCAGTCTCTCCCCCACTCCTGGCTCTACTCAGTCTCCCACCTATCTGGATTCCTTTGTCCTGCTCATTAAAGATACAAACTTGCAGTGTGTATTCTGCTCAAGCCCAAACTTCTTGTGTGTGTGTTTTCCATACACTAGGAAAGAAACTTTTTAGGATTGGGGGAGTTTTGTCTTTTTGATTGTTTATTTCCTTAAAATAAGATTGAAAGATAAAGCCAGTTCCAAATTTTCTGCTTGTTTAGCTACAGCGTTCTATTTCTCTAGCTACTGTCTTCATAGAAGATAAAATAAAGGTTTTTGTAAAGTAACATTTTTTCTTGAGTTGAAGTGATAGAAATCTAATTACTCTTCCTCACTCGTCTGTAGTATCATAAAGGAATCTCTATTATCATCACTCACATTCATTATAATTTGATGGCTATTAAATGTAAACCACAATGGGCTTGAATGAAAGTGGAATACCAAAGATATTCAGCTACAGGTTTAATTTCCAACTCATACAGATATTTCCAGGCAAGCCTATGGAGGATCAGTTCTTAGGTGGACCTATTTTGGTAAATTTGACAAAATGGTACTTCCAGTTTTCATCAAAGATCTATAGACTGTTTACCTAAGTGGCAAGACCTATGAGTATTATTTTTGTCACTAAGTGTAAATGATGAAGTAACCTATGTTCTCAGATTGCATCAAAGAAGGTGGCTTTCTGCTATGAGTAGGTGAAATTTCTTTTTAAAGTCTTCATTTAGTCATTGAGTCTATCAAGTTTCATTTACATAAGAAAATAAACATAAACACAGTTCATCACAGTACCTGTATTTACCCAGAGTGATCCAGACCAAATATTGAAGTAAAAAAGAAAAAAAAATAATAGAACATACTGACTTGCAGGATCTTGGCTTAAGAACAAACATTAAGACTCCAGCTGCATTCACAATCAAAGAGAAGGATCAAAGTATTAGTGTTCCTTAATGCAAATATTCAGAAATCTAGTATCCAGTAAAAAAGGAAGTATCCAGTATCTCAGGAAAAGTTTTGAAGCTGTATAAGAAAGAAAAATATGGGCTCCACAAAGTCCAACAAAACCTCCAAATTGCTGTTTGTTTATGTAGATGGTAGAAAATAGCATGATGATAGCTAAGTAATCTAACACCCAAAAGCAATAGGCTACCAATTGACAAAGCTACATTGGATTAGCTTTAAAAAATTAAAAAGAAAAAATAGAGAGAAAAAAGAAAAAAAGAAAAACACACTTTCTGCAAATTTTAGAGCTTTTAAAAATGGATTATAGTTTTTGCTTTTTTTTTTTAATGAAATCTTTTCTCAAGAAAAAAATTCCAAACCAAAACTTTCTACACTGGAGAGTTACAAATGTTACAAATGTGCTCCTTGTACAATGCCTATTATTATATATATATTCATATGAACTTCAAATGTCTGCAATTTTATATGTTGCAAGTAAGTTCTGAAAGTGAAAACAAGAGAATTTTATGTCTCCCTTTCTAATTTGTAGGAAAAATAAGTTGTTTCACTGTTTAGAGAATATATATGAATAGACCTGGTACAGTTGCATATAAAAAATCCTTGGAGGAAACCAACTACATGTCAGACTAAAATGAGTTCCATGGCTACTGGCATTTCTTCTAGGAGCACAAGCTAGATTCATGCAGTAAAGGAAACTTTCTCTCTATTTTTTTTTTTCCTCCCTGTCTTTGGTCCATTAGGTTTTTCTTCATTTGAACTGAGTCAATTATGCATGAATGAAAATAAAAAAGAAATTATTACTTTTTTTCCCCTGCACATAATACCATTTCCAATGCCATGAATAAGTTTCTTCTAACTCTCCTCTCAGAATCAGTAATCTTATTTCCTTCTGATATTAGTTTTTTACCGTCTTCCTATAAATCTCCTACATGTTTGTCTATAGTTGCATACATTATATTACTTAGTGCTATATCTGGCAATTTGGCTTTGACCCTTATTAATGGTAGAATGTAACCACAATAACTCAAATGCTTTAACAAAGAAAATCTATCAGCTAATGGCAATTTTCCATACAAAAAGGACATTGGAAATTGCTTCAAATGAGAAAAGGCACAATCTTAACCAATATTCAGTTTATATGATACTGCAGAGAGGCCACATACATTGAAATAGCAGACTTTTAAGGTTCTTCCCAATGACAGACTCACAGTTTTCTTTTGCATGCTCATTGTATCCCCTCATCTTTTATTACATTTTGATATAATTTAATTGCTCAGCTTTCTAGGAACTCCATTCCCACTGATTATTAATGCCTTTGGCCATTGCCACCAGAAATATTCTGCTGACACTCGACATCCTCCAGGTCTTCTCAGGCTGCGTCACTGATGCCCACAGGAATGAATAGCTGGGCAAGTGAAAAGCAGCTTCCTGCAACCCTCAACAAGCAGCAAATGTCTCTAGACAACAGATCAGGTTGGTAGATGGAAGCCTTCAAAGCCTGCAGTAGAGAGTCTTCCTTTGCTTCTCCTGGTGCTGCTGCATGGCTCAGGCTCACCCAACTCCAATGGAGAAGCTCCATTGGATCTGGTTCCCACTTCCTCCTCTGATGGCTGATCCGGGGCATTAAACCTCCTCTGCAGATGTAGTAGAAGACATTGGGCTAGAAATGACAAGATTTCAGCCATCGCCACCATGAGAGCTTGTTAGGCCATGTCACACACCTATAAAATATTCACTGTTCTTGACCTTTCTAGCTCCAGAATGCAGTATGACACATCATTCAGGTTTTATAAGGAGTTTTGCTATCAGTGTCATTTATCTGTGAAATATTTTATTGATGGTTCAGTAGGACACGATCCAAATTCTTTATTCTCCAGCATGAATATGATAGATTTTGATTCAGTCTCCCATTATCCTGTCTTCTCATACTGATATTGCTTGTTTTATGGAATGCGAAAGAGGATACAGAGGCAAGTCTGGCTACTTGAATCAAAGTTCAAAAGCTCTCCACTCAGGACATTTACTGATATATTCCTTTGATTGTAGTAAACACTAAAATTACTTCTTTTTGTCACCCAAACTCCTATTTAAACTTCTTTTTAATCCCTACTACACTTCATTCACACAAAAAGCCTACGCATTTCATCATAAAAAATCTTATGACTGAGAGGAAAAATGTTTCTGCCTCATGAGTTTTTTGATTTTTTTTTCATAGCCTTCCATAAGGAAGGTGCAATTTATTTGAGAGGTTTGAGAAATGCTGCCTTAGGGGGAAGAAAATGTTCCAGTGAGTGGTTAGTTTGCTGAGTCTTAGCTGTTTTCACTCATGAAGGGAGTGAACTATTAGTTTTGATGAATTTTCAACCTCTTGATTTTGTAAAATAAATTATATTTCAGCCAAGTTTCCCACTGCTGTGGAAGCAGTCCTATCAGATAGTGAAGAATGATGCATGGAAGATGCATTTTAATACTACTCTTGTAGCAGTGGAACTTGGCTGTTATAGGAGAAATACTAATTTTATTCCTTAAGTCTTACAAAACCAAGAACTTCATGGTAACATTTCTTTATATTGAAATGACAACATTTCTCCACACAAGTAACTTCTTATATACTTTCCATACACTTGATAAGTAATTATAAGGGACCTGGTACTACTGGTGAACAACATAAAAATAGGGTTAGACCTGTTTCTTTTTCTTGACTAGATTTATCTTCCTTACGGCTTGGAAGGAGAACAACATAAAACTTAAAATTTGACTTGCATTGTAAAGGCAGAACATATTGATATAGGCTGTGTTTCTTCTTGGACATTTTCCCAAGTCTTTCATATTAATAATATTGTAGAATGTAAGTTTTGTTTGTTTTGTTTCCCCATCACCATGACCCTAGCAGTATCCATGGCAAAGAAAATAGTGTATCTATCTCAGTATTAATTTAATAATTGTTTCAAAGTATGATCAAGGGTATGTGTTTGAGCATTTACTGATTATTTCTGTATGGACATGAACGTACATGTCTCTAACACTGAGGAGAGTGAAAGAAAAGTGAAGTGCACTTAATTAAAAACATAGATTGTTAATGGCAGCAGGCAAGAATAAAAAACTGTGAAACATCCATTTCAGCCAAATTACCATAATACATTCGGGGTCCTTTTTGTTATATTAGTCATAATGGTCAGTCACACATTTAAATTAATTGTTGGAGAAAACTCAATTCAAGTGAATTATATTTTTTTTTAATTTTGCATTTTTTTAAGGATAGAGTTTAGAGAGGGTTTTACAGGAAATGTTTTATATCAGTACACTGCATAATATATATTTGTGAGGATCAGACAAAAACATGCTACTCCAATTTAATCTTGTGCTAATCTAATTTTAAAAAAAAATAACATTTGTGCATAGCCTGAAGTCTTGCAATGACTGATAAAAAAGGTCTAGTTGACAAAGAATTACAACAGTAAATACTTGATATTATAAAACACCAAAACAAATATGCGGAATTTTTCTGTATCTGCTGGGGATAATAATGCCGAATTGAGCCTAGTTACTGAGAAAGACCCTTTGAGAAGAAAGAGGAACTTCACGTTTTTTCTTTAAATGATAGTGAACCATCAAAAGTATTAAGTATTAATGTATGAATATCTGCAGATTTCTGCACTTCAAACTGAGTGAATATACAGTTACAGATATATATATATATAAACAGTTATAATGATAGTCAATGAAATTCAGTGTGTTATAAACGGATAAATTCTCTGAGCCAATTAATTTATCAGTATTGTTTATTGCAAAATAGCAAGCAAGCAGCGCTGGGCGGCCAGGGAATTCCGCTCCACCAGTGGCGCACGCTGTAGTACGAGAGGGGGCTTCTTTTATACACTGGTGCCCAGAAGTTGCCTCTCAGTTTCAGTTGTTATCTCTGGTGTGTTGCAATTCTTCTGTGCATTCTCTCTCTTTGTTGGTCGGGGTCCCTGAGGCCTCCTGATGGTCTTTGACGAAGGCCGCTCTTCTTCCTCCGGACTCTGCGCATGCTTCAGTTTCCTGCGGTTTTGGCCTTATGCTGATACTGTGTTCTTGTGGTATCTTGCACTCATAGCTTATGACACTTGTGATAAGCCTGTTCTTTTACAGTTTGTTCCACGAGTTACAACCCGTTTATCACAAGTGGATGAAATCTTTTATATATAGGAAAAATATTTAGTAATTCTTGCTCAAAATAGAGTAGGAAATAATGCTTGGTTCTGTGATAAACAGTTCGTAATTCGCAGAACAGGCTGTAATAAGCAGAACAGGCTTGCAGAACAAACCCTTATCACAAGAACGAAATGTGACAAGTCCTTAGTACAAGATACCACAAGAACACAGTACCTGCACAAGGCCAAAACCGCAAGTCATATAACTCAGAGAGGTGCATGTGCAGAACCATGAGGAAGATGAGACGGTCAATGAGGAAGAAGAGCAGTCTTCATGAAAGACCACTAGGAGACCTCAGGGACCCCTGGCAACAAGGAGAGAGAGCATGCACAGAAGTATTTCAACATACTAGAGATAAGAACCGATACTGAGAGGTGACTTCTGGGCACCAGTGTATAAAAGAAGCACCCTCTCATACTACAGCGTGTGCCCTTGGTGGAGTGGAGACTCCTCAGCCCCCCAGCGCTGCTTGCTTGCTATTTACAATAAAGAATACTGATAAATTGATTGGCTTGGAGAATTTGTCAGTTTATAACAGTTCCTTTTACATAACTTGGAAACTGTGTTTTATATGTAGAGAAGAAATAAATGATAAAAGATGGAATGACAATTGCATGTAATATTTATTATTCCTTAGTGCATAGAAAAAATAATAGACTAGTTGAAGTAGATGCAAAGATTGCAAGACAGTGGATAAATGATATGCTTAAGTTAGGATCTCTGTGTAGCTTGTCCTGAGTACCAAATACTTCTGCACAGCTCATCTGGATGATAAGGAGAATGCACTTAACTTAAATTAAGGCACCTTTTCTGGAACGAGGCATATGAGATGAAGGAAAATCAGTTTTCTCCATTGACAACGTGTACGAAGAACACATACATAAATGCAAAGAGCATAGTGCTTTCCTCTCAAGTTACTTACAGATGTACCCTCCAAACTGCTGCAGAGAAAGTTGTCAGGCTCTGAAGTTTCAGAAAGCATGACAGACTTAATGAAATGAATACCAATAAAAAAAGTTGCCGTTACCTTGCAGCTGTTTGTACTCAAAACATAGACACCTAACTTTTCACTAGTCACTTTACAGAGTCATTTGCACACCTGTCTCAGCAGCATGACTGATCTTGGAGCTAGTTCCTCCAATGCTGAGTATCACAATACTCTAACCTAAGTTTGCAGATGACACCAAACTGGGTGGAGTGGCTGACACTCCGGAGGGATGTGCTGCCATCCAGAGGCACCTGGACAGGCTGGAGAGTTGGGCAGAGAGGAACCTCATGAGG
>JAUBOD010000342.1:218967-246898 GCA_032353885.1 Nothura maculosa | reverse complement strand
AGTGATAGGACAAGGGGTAATGGGTGCAAGCTGAAGCACAGGAGGTTCCATCTGCAGGTGAGGGGGAACTTCTTTACTGCGAGGGTGACAAAGCAGTGGAACAGGCTGCCCAGGGAGGTTGTGGAGTCTCCTTCTCTGGAGGTCTTCAAAACTCACCTGGATGCCAACCTGTGCCACATGCTGTAGGTGTGCCTGCTCGAGCGGGAAGTTTGGACCAGATGATCTCTAGAGGTCCCTTCCAACCTTAAAGATTTTGTGATTCTGTGAACCTACATAATTTCTGGAAGCGTGGGTCCCTTTCAGTGGGCCTGATGCCCACTGAAAATCCACAGGATCTCAGCGATTTGCAAAATGTTATTCAATAAAATTATTGCAGAGGTATTTGCATTCAAATGAGTTTGCAGGACTCACCAGGAGGAGGGATGAAATGGTTAGATTGAAAAATGGAAATAAAAGAAATTTCTCTCAAAAATGAGAGAAACAGTAGGGAAGGCATCAATACTGAAAAATTGTAGCTCTGTTTTTGCAGTTTTTATATTCTTTTATAGGAGATGCTTTTTTTTCCTTCCATATTGTTAATAAGGAACAAGAAAAATAAATTAATTTTCTATATTCAATGATATAACACAAAAATATGTAATGTTATTTTTTCAGTATCAGTATTTTAGCAGTTTAACTGATAATATAGATGTTCATGTAAATGTGTTCTTTCTTAATGTTAGAACATAAGTACTTTCTTTGCAAAGCTAAAAATCTTGTTATCAGAGAAAACAGTCTACTGGAATGGCAAGACAGAAAACAGCTTGGACTGATAGCACTTATTACTCAAGTCAGAAACATGACAGCCGATGAATCTTAAAAATAAAATAAAATAAAATAAAATAATATAAAATAAAATAAAATAAAAGGATGTCATTTTTTCACATAAGAAATTTTGCCTATCATGTTTTCCTTCTTCTAATTTAGTCTCCTAAATTAAATGAAATACAAGTTCTGTTCCGATTTTGTCAGAGGAAAGCTCAGATAAATACATTCATAATAGAGGAAAGCTAATTGTGAATCAGCTAAATAAAAGTTATATGATCAAACAGTATCATGTGAATTAGTGATAGCTGCAGTAAGTAGCAAGTGCTTAAGGAGGTTTTGTGCTCTAGATAAATATAACAGCTTCACTGAAAGCCTTTTGAAGTGGCTAGCAAAAACTTTACTTTTCCTTAGAGCCAAAGTGGCAATATTTTTTCATCACCCAGTTACAAGCTAGCAAGTCAAATGGAATAGCAATTCCAAGATAAACAAATAACATGTTATTTCAGAGAAGATTCCTGGGCATTTATCTAAGCCTAAATGAAGAATACAGATTATTTTTAACTGGTTCCCTATCCACTGGCATATGCTGCTGGTTGCATCTTGTGACACATGCTACATCTTCAAAGCAGGTGGCTGTATGGCTGAGGATAACCCAGGATGGTTTTGCTTGCTGGGCACTTGCCAAGGGTGGAATCCCGAGACAGCTGGTCATGGCTACATCCCTGCCACTTCCCACTGTGGGGACAAAATAGTGCTTGTGATGAACATGTTTTGCAAAGTATTTTTCAGGACTGGGATACTAAAATGGCTAAGCAGAATGAACTACTTTTAGTCATAATTACACACACAAAATAAACTTGAGTCTGTGGTAGGTAGTTTGGAATTTGTTTTACTGAAAGAAGGAAGGATGTGGATAAGTAAGGAGAAAAAGAAGGAATAAATGAAAAATATTTCAGAATCTAAAAAAAAATCGGGTTTTGAGTATGCAGTTCAGTGTAGTGTAAGAAGATCTCATTTATTTTCAGATTCTAATACAACAAAATAAATAGCTTTTAGAAGACCAAATAGATTGTGGGCTCAATGAATTGTTTCCTCAGAACTGAACTCAGAGGTCCCTTCCAACCTTGAACATTCTGTGATTCTGTGAACTGAAATCCAGCTGATTAGTTTTAATAGGAAAAAATCTATTGGCAAACTGTGTCATGAAGACAGAGTTTTTAATATCAGAACTCCTAGACAGAGAATGTATGCGGTCATGTTAAGAATAAGAAGCATTGCTGATGAGTAAGCTCCCAAGAAATTGCCCACCAATATCACTGGAAAACAGCCAAGAAGGGTCATCAGAGTAGGTGACCTCAGATGCCTTTCCTCTATGAATACTCAGATATTGAAAGTGCCTCTCTTTTGCTATATCAAAAAAAAAAATACAGTGATGTACTTGAATTTGATGGTATCTTTCAAAATTTTTCAAAATTTACTAAGAGGGCAATTTTTCTTTAGGAAATTTATTAAGGCTAACAGCCACTCATTAATACTGCTACTAACATGAAAGGGATGAAGTAAGAAATGGCGAAGGAGCGAGTGCATAGTATTTAAATCATTGTACTGAATCAGGAATTTAACTATCTAATATACTATCTTTATAAACATTTTCCTATTCCAGATATTTTCTAGGAAGGGAGAAGATAATCTGCAGTTTGTAGCTAGAGAACAATATATTTTGTCTTATCCTAGGCAAATAAAACATTTTTCATTTATAAAAACACATGCTTAATATATAATAGCACTTCTAACTTGGCTTAGCTCTGCACAAGCATCTAAGCTCAGAGACAGCAACTCATCCACTTACAAAGAAATCAAAATCCCTCAATCCTCCAGAAATTTATTTATACTATATTTGTATATATTTGTATATATTGTATATAGTATATTTGTATATATTGTTCACAGGATTGTCATCTTAAAACCAAGAGCTTCTGCATCATTCATCAGAAAACTAAAATAATAAAGAAAAAGTAGAACAAATGCTATTTTGTTACTCATTTTTAAAAAGAGCAGTTCTAGCTATCATTATCTTCTGATGTTTTCCACAGCTAGCTCTAGTTCTATCTGCAATACTAACAAAACAACCTATTTTTCCACTTTTAATAAAAATATATAATAGTTGGTAGTTAGCACAAACCCTGTATTATTTCATGACATCTGATATAAAAGTTTTTTTGTGTATATATTAATGCTAACTTTGAAATCCATGAAATTGGATAGAACTGAATTGCAAATAAGCCTTTCTACAGTCTGATGTTACTCTCCATCTTATTACCTATCTGAATTCAAATATTTTCTTTCATGTCTGTTGCCATTATTTTTGGTTTTTTTTAATTTGTTCCTCCAAGTCCACTTTTCACTTTCATATATCTACTCGTGTTATTTGTTCTTATTACAACTTATCACCTTTTTATTTATATTTTCCATCCATCTTCTTAATCGAAGTACCAAATCTCAGTAAAAAGTCTAGTATGCATGGAAAGATTAATCTTAGCAACCATGTAGTATAAAAGCAGGTGAAAAGTCATTATCACTAAGCAGCTAAAGCAGATATTGCAACTGCACCATGCTCCCCCCTCCACTTTTCCCTTTTTTTTTTAATTGTATTTTTTGATCACTGAATAGGATGAAGAACATGCAACTTTTCAGTTCTTTTCTGTAATGGATATTTCCCCCCCTCTTTCTCTTTCATTACTTAGTTTTTCATAATTTCCTCAGCTAAGAAAATATAATGCAATAACAAAACCAATTGAATGTACAAAGATATCTTCCTCATATTTTGATGACATTCATTCACTTAATTTCATCTTCAAAATAAAAATTTCTAAAAATATCTGGTGACTAAGCAATAACATAATGAAACCATGGCTCTGATATCACAAGAAAAATAAAGACCTACATTGATTACTTACATGGTCTCCAGAAGACTAATGAGCATAATTTTCTTACTAAAAATAAATGCATCATCAATGATTTTTAGAATTCCTGACGTCATTTTCCATGACAGGAAACTTCCAGAAAATTTTAACAGGTATTGGAAGATTTTGTTAGTATTTGTCTACTTGAAATTTTGACATGAATTACAGTGAAAAAAAAAACCCTATTCTTCTGAGATTTTCCAGATGATTAGAGTTTGCTTTTTCAAGACAGTGCAAGATTTACTTCATTATTTTTCTCTGCATAGCATTGATCTTCAAAGAGCTAGGAAAACAATGATAAATTTCTAATGAATCAGCATCACTTTCTAATTTTTGACATCCTCTTTTATATTTACTCACATAGTTCACATCATAAGGTTATTCACGTGATATGTTAGGAATATGATTTATTTATCAGGAAAAAAGAAGTCTTGTTACCTCATAGCTTTTTTCCATAAGCATCCTTAATAATCTTCAAGATGATTCATTTTCCCAATAGGCTATGTTACAGTATCACTTTGATATATTTTCAGTAGCTTTAAGTTTTGATTCTCTTCTGTTATGTGAAAGAAGTTTCTGAGTATACATGCAATCTTATTTTATATCGCCCTAAGCAACTGGAGACTTTTAAAGGAGCTCAATAACTGAAAAAAATTAATGGACAATTCAGCAGCAATTCTTTTTCTGTAAAAGAGAAAGTAGCATACAGGCAGTAAAATGATAATGGAAGAACAGTTTCAACAAACACTGACAAGACTCAAATCTATAGAAGCAAAAAGATTTCAAGCTTAATTTGAACATCATAATGTGAATATTATACTGGTAAAGGAAGAAAAAAGACAATTTGAGTCTTACCAAAGGAATAATTAAATATCCACATCAAGATTAGAAGATTTGAGGGCGAACTGTAAAGAGATGGCACAAATATAACCAAAAGAATGAACAGGGAAGAAATAAATGTTATTGTGACTAAAATCAACATACAGTTCATTGTCACTAAGAGTTAGTACAGAACTCTTAGTACAGAACAGTAGATTTCCTTTTTTTTTCTCCTCCCCTTTCTCTCCCTTTCCCTGCTGTTTTTCTTTTAAAACAATTAAAATAATTTGTGAATGATTATTCACATTTATGATGCATTTTTGAAAATAAAATTTAGAAATAGGGTGAGCTCCTCACACTTTTACATATTTGAAAACTATCTGTAAAATGAGTCTAATTTATAAATATGTATGTGTATGATACAAGCCATTTGAACAGATGCCAGCTGTCCTGTCCTCTGTGTTTCATCTAGAACAGAGATTGACCAATATCTTTCCAGAAATATAATTACTTTTGTATATGAATAATATATATAGTTCTGAGTCAGGAAAGAAAAAAACAAAAGGACATTCTCCCTGATTTTAATAGGGATAGTACTAGACTTTTGATATCCAGTTACCATTGGCCTCTGTCCCCAAATTTTGGCAAACAGAAAGCATGTGAAATTCCATATCTAACCTCCAGCTTGTTGGAAACAACAGAGGAATTCTTGTGTATTAGCAGGCAGGCCTGCACATTTTGTAAAGTGCTTTGAAAAATCTGTCTCTGTAGAAAATGATTAAATGCTCTTTTGAAGAAAAAGATATATCCAGAGAAGAGATAAAATTAAAAACATGGAAATTAAAACAAACAAAACTTGAATGATTTAATGCATATTGGTAATGCTATTATATAACATGAAAAAAATCAACAGATTCTATAGCTGAATACTGAATATAGCTGAATCAAAAAGCAAAAATCCCTGCCTTCTGATTCCCAAGAAAGAATATATGTAAATTTTCAATTTTTTATATTAATAAAAATGACAAGGAAATAAATCTTGAAATATTTAAAAGTACTGTAGAATTAATATATTTTACAGTCTACATTACTATATCCAAGTTATTTGACAATGGAAGAAAACAACCAAGGAAAAGGAAAATAATTTAAATGAAAAATTTTGAGCAAGAACCTTGTGATTATGATAAAATCATAATCATGATAAAATTAAATAAAATGAGAATTAAAATATTGACAAATTATGTACAAATAGGAAATTATATATATTCTCTCCTCCACTTCATGAAGAGAAATGAACTCCTGCAAATTGGTAGTTACATGAAAATAACTTCTGTATTATTTGCCAATTCAAAGAAAAAAAATGAACATGGTCCTTATCTTTCAAGAAAAGAAACTGAGCAAGTATTGACAAGATAACAGAAGAAACACATTAGTAAAACAGAACAATCCTAATTCTCAAAAGTGGCAGGCAGTTTTGTAACAGCTGAACAAGCAAAATCATTCACATCTTGCAATGTACAGAGAAAAGAGCCCTGAGGATAACTTAACATTGGGCTACACCACACCGCACATGTTCAAGAACTTACTGAAAAAGGACAGAAGCTAAAGCCTTTCTGCTTTTGGATAACAGTGTTCCCCCCCACACTGAAATAGTAGGTGATTGGAGTGTCATCTCAAAAAGTGAATGGTTATGTTCACAGATATACACTTTCATGTCTACTGAATCATTGTAACATTGGAATTCAACTATAGAATAGAGAAAAAAAAGGAGGGGGCCATTAATAGCCATTTTAGAAAATTAAAATATCTATATTTTACATAACATATAATGGAATGTAAAATGAGTAATTATTTGTTCAATAATGAATATCTTTGAAAATTAATGAAAGAATAATGTCTCATGTTCTTTTCATTGAAATATGCCATGTGGTAAGACAAAAATACTCCTAGCTTTCTTCTACAGCTTTTAACTCCAAAATGGGGTGTATTACTGATAAAAAAATACAAAAGAAAAACTCTTTGTCTTCAAATGTTGATATTACCTCATCATTTCAGAAAAAATAATAATTCCTAATTTCAATAGTACTAATGCTATTTAAATTCTAAAGTTCTATCATCTAATGACTATATGAACAAAATAAAATAATTCAGCTAGCCACTACAAATGCTTCCATGGTATTTAATTTTGGGTAGAGTACAATCATTTCTTAAACATCTGTCACTGAAGTATCTTTTAGTGTGTACCAGAAATCACTAAATGCAGGCAACTGGGAGGCAGGCTAAGGCTAAGAAATCACCAAATACAGACCAAGGAATAGGCTAGATGGGGAAAGTTTGAGTCCTTGCACATACCCGTCAGTTTGGGTTTCTTTTTTCTGAGTTGCTTCTAAATAAACAAAACTATAGACTTGCTGCTACTAAGACATGAGGTAAGCAGAAGTCCTTGACTTCAATTTTCTTCCTCCATGAAGAGTTTCACATATTAAGAATTTCACTTTGTTCACAAATCTGCATTGAGTTTCTCATCTAAGTGCAAATCTTTTCCTCTTTCAGCTTTTCACTGTTTCTGGTATCAATCTATCTTTCTTATCAAATACATTTTTTGACAAATATTTTACTTCTATTCATCTCCTCAAACTTTCACTTCACCTGCACAGAAATTTGTTGTCTTCTTTAAAGTTCTGCAATATCCACCGGGTCCTGCTTTCCATCTCATCACTCCACTCACATATAGTGCGAATCTTTCATTTCATCATTGAAGCAATCCATTTTTTTGTTTTTATCACAGGCTCATTATCATCTTCAGAGATGCAAAGCAATAGAGAGAACTGAAACCAAGAATTTATTATTATTCTATCTTAATCTTATCTCAACATCCTAAACAAAACAAAACATTACTATAAAGTTAATCATTACAGTAAAGGCAAGAAGACAAAAATGTCACTAGAGAAAAAGTCTCAGTAATAACACATATTTCTACATATTTACTACTGTCTGCTCCTTTCTCTGGAAATGTGCTCATATGCTGCCATCCAGACAGACCTGGACAGACTAGACAATTGGACAGTGGGAAACCTCATGAAGTTCCACTCAGCTCTGGTGAGGCCACATGGACAGTACTGTGTCCAGTTCTGGACTCCCCAGTACAAGAGGGATGTGGCGCTGCTTGAGAAAGTCCAGCGCCGGGCAACAAGGCCTGGAGCATCTGCCCTATGAGGGAAGACTGAGAGAGCTGAGCATGTTCAGCCTAAAGAAGAGAAGGAAGGGAGTGAGGAGGATGTGGCAGGCTTCTTTTCAGTGGTGGCCACTGATAGAACTAGAGGAAATGGCCACAAGCTGAGGCACCAAAAGTTCCACAGGAACTTAAGAAAACATTTCCTGACAGTGAGGGTGACAAAGTGCTGGAACAGGCTGCCCAGAGAGGTTGTGGAGTTCTTCAAAACCCATTTGTATGCAGCCCTGTGCCACATGTTCTAGCTGCTTAGTTGCTTTTTCTTCATAGATTATCCCTAAAGCCTGTTTTACCCAGTTTAAAAAGTTACATTTGCTATAGTCAACTGATAATTTTTGATTTGCACTTACAGTCATGTAGATTCTTATCATCCTGTGTTTGTACTTTAAACACTTCTGCTGTCACTTTGCACTTGCACTTTCAGAAGCTCTTGTTGCAATCCATGCTTTTCTTCAATAGTCTTCAAGTTGTGGCTTCATGAAAACTACTAATATTTTACCAGCACAACCTCATCTGACATACTTCCTTGTTCTAGATCACTGAAGAGTTCACTGCACAAAAATAATAGCCATTAGAAGACATATATACACAGATGAACAGAGATATAAGTCTTTGGTAATTACTAATTACTACCACCTGCTACTTATAACAATAGAATTTATACAATTACTAAAAAGCTGGTTACACTCTGAGTCAAGCGGGCATGGGCAAAGTCTCAGTTCTCAAAGGTTCCTTCTAGATATATTAGAGAACTTCCTGAAAAGTAAGCACAATGTTCATATATTGCCTTATGTGTGGGTGGAGAGAAAGCCAAAGTGTGTTTCAGTAGGGTAAGGACAATTGGGAAACCAAGAAGACAGTGATGACATGTTGATAATATTATCCTGGATTATCTGCAATTCCATATAAAGGAGAAATTGAATGTTTGCTTTTTTCTTCTCCTTTTTCTGAAAGAAAAAATAGAATTTGTTAGTAAAGGCAGTGAATTTTCTCAGTCAATTCTTAATTAGTTCTCTATTTAAGTAGCTGAATAACAAATTAAGTAAGCTTTCTTTTTAAAAAAAATCATTCAGCAAATTATTTATTCATTAAAATGATCTTCTATCATCCAACCAATTTCAACTGATTCAGGATTTATTCATAAATATGAATGTAAACAGAACCTTATGCACTAGAGACTTATACAGATGCAAAAAAAGAATACATTAACTACTAGCTTAAATATACAAACGACAAGATAAACTTAATTCCTGAGAAGACCCACTTATATAAATCCCTAAGAGCAGAACAGTCATTGGTCAGATGGTAATTTTTCATCTGGAATAAAATTATCTGCTTTCTTATATAGATATTATTGCCTATCTGTTTAAGTAGAGGTTCAAGTATCCTTTTCCTGGATGGTAATTAAGTAGACTTGATTTAGATCATAACATATGGTGGACAAGACTAAAGACATTCAAACAGATTTATTTTCTGAGTCGTTTGAAGCATGAGTCACTTAAGCTAGTCCTATGCCTTTGGGACTTGGTTTAGGTGACCTCTAGGCATTTTAGTGATTGCATATGATGCAGCACCATAACAAGCCTTTCAAGATGAAAGAGCTACAATTCAGTTTGTCATTTTAATCCTACAGTGTGAATTAAAAGATTGCTTCCCTAAAAGTGATTTTATATCAAACTGTTTTAATAACATAATCCAATGACTCATTTGTAGGACTAGTAAAACACTGCAAATATTCAAGTGGATCTGTAGATAGTATTTAGAAAAAGGTTATAAACTCTGCTATGCTTTTGTGTTATAACATGGAGTATGTAACACGAATCTGTGTTTAAAAAAAAAGGAGAGTTTTTTTTATTCATTTGGTTCGTTTCCTACAGACTTTTTATCTAGGGACTCTTACTTGTGTGGAAAGCTATGGAGAATATTTATAGTTAAATAAGGATCAAAAATATGCTATTTATCTTAGAAAAGCTAATGATCTAATAACATTAAGATACTCAAGAGATTATTTCATATATTTTATGACACTCAATATCCTGCTGTGGGGCAGAAAACACCTATGCAGAGCTAAAAAATGTATTGTTAATTAAAGTCTTAACATATAATCAAAGTACAACCAATAGTTATTATTTTTAGTCCAGTTACAAGGGACCACTGGTTACTACTAAGTGTTCACTATGTAATAATTACAGAAAAGTATAATAAATATTACAATAACAAAATTTACGCATGTATTTCCTAATATCTGTGAGATTTCTTATTTTGTTTTGTTTTTATTTCTTGAACTACACTTACCTTTCAAATACTGCTCTCTGTCATAAAGTCTAAATCCTTATCCCTAATCTCTAAGAGTAAAATAGACCCTTTAGGGAAGATATAGGCCTCTTCAAGGAGAATGAGGCAGTTCAGAAAGTCATTAAGATCCTTTCTGGTTGTCTTTTCACTGATTTCTAGCTGAACTATGACTATCTTTACTCACAGTTTAGAGTTGCATAAAACATATACTGTAGGTAGTTAATATAAATGGTTAATATTTGGTCCAAGCACAACACAATCGTGACTTCCTGGTGATTGTGTTAACAAGAAGCTTGTGGCTTTTTCATGGCAAGATCATACTTACTTGTCTATAACTAAATTGTATTAAAAACTGTTTCCAGAGGGACCTGGACAGGCTGGAGAGTTGGGCAGAGAGGAACCTCATGAGGTTCAACAAGGACATGTGCAGGGTCCTGCACCTGGGGAGGAATAACTCCAGGCATCAGTACAGATTAGAAGTCAACCTGGTGGAGAGCAGCTCCATGGAGAGGGACCTGGGAGTCCTGGTGGACATCAAATTAACCATGAGTCAGCAGCATGCCCTCGTGGCCAAGAAGGCCAATGGGATCCTAGCCTGCATGAGGAGGACTGTTGCCAGCAGGTCAATGGAGGGGATCCTGCCCCTCTACTCAGCTCTGGTGAGGCCGCACCTAGAGCACTGTGTGCAGTTGTGGGCTCCCCGGTATTAGAGGGACGTGGAGCTCCTAGGGAGGGTCCAGCGGAGAGCTACAAAGATGATTAAGGGACTGGAACATCTCTCATACAAGGAAAGACTGAGTGAGTTGGGCCTGTTCAGCTTGGAGAAGAGAAGGCTGAGATGGCTGAGAGGGTATAAATACATGAAGGGAGATTGTAGGGAGGAGAGGGTCAAGTGATAGGACAAGGGGTAATGGGTGCAAGCTGAAGCACAGGAGGTTCCACCTGCTTTACAGTGAGGGTGACAGAGCAGGGGAACGGGCTGCCCAGGGAGGTTGTGGAGTCTTCTTCTCTGGAAGTCTTCAAAACACGCTTGGACGCCACTGTGCCACATGCTGTAGGTGTGCCAGCTTGAGCAGGAAGGTTGGACTAGATGATCTCTAGAGGTCCCTTCCAACCTTGAAGATTCTGTGATTCTGTGAAATGCCACTATTTTTTTTTTTTTGAGGTACATAGCAATAGAACAAATCTGAGTTAATTTTAATAATAAATCCCTTCCCACCTTGAATATTCTGTGATTCTTTGATTCTGTGAAATCCTCAGAAGTAACTGAGAATTAGCTTCAACTGATGCATTTAAGCTTCATATTAAATTTGAGGAAAATAAGCTTATTCTTAGAATTGTGGAATCATAACCATTATGGCTGGAAAAGACCTTTAGGATCGAGTCCAACTGTAAAACCTTCAACACTATGCCTGCTGTGTCCCTAAATGCCTCATCTGCACCTTTCTTGAATCGTCCAAGCACCGTCCACTGCCAGGGACGGTGACTCCACCACTTTCCTGGGATGCTTGTTCCAATACATCAATATTCTTTCTATGTGTAAGTTTTTTCAAATATCTAACCTGAACCTCCCTGATGCAAGGTTAGGCCATTTTAGAGTAGTTCCTTTGTTGATCCTTCCTGTAGGATCAATTATTTTGGAGATGAGATTGACTATGCCGTACTACAACTTCCTTTCAGGAATTTACAGAGAGAATAACATCTCCTCGAGTGTCCTCCAGAGTAAAAAACCCAGCTCTCTCAGCTACTCCTAAGATTCAAGATTCAGTGCATTCAGCAGCTTCATTAGCCTTCTTTGGACACGCTCCAGCACCTCCACATCTTTCTTGTAGGGAGGGACCCAAAACTGAACAGAGAAATTGAAGTGGGGCCTCACCAGTGCCGAGTATAAGGGGATGATAATTTGGCTAGTCCTGCTGACTTCTTGATACAAGCCAGGAGGCTTTTTTTCCTTCTTGGCCACCTGGGAACATTGCTGATTTATGTTCAGCTGGCTGTTGACCAACACCCTCAGATCTTTTTTTTCTGCCACACAGCTCTTTAGCCACTCTGCCCCAAGCCTGTAGTGCTGCATGGGGTTGTTGTGACTGAAGTGGAGGACTCACCACTAGGCCTTGTAGAACCTCATTCAGTTGGTCTCAGCTCAATGGGCTATCTAGAATCCAGTTTGTCCAGATTCCTCTGTAGAGCTTTTCCACTCTCAAGCAGATCTTATGTTCTTCCCAGCTTAATGTTGTCTGCAAATTTGTTGAGGGTGTACCCAATTCCATCACTGAGATCATCAATAGGTACATTAGAGAGGACCGTTCTCAACACTGACCCCTGAGGAACCGGTCCAGACCGGTCACAAACTGTTTTTGATTCCATTCACCATCACTCTCTGGGCCCAGCCACCCAGCCAGTTCTTCACCTAGCCATGAACTGCCAGCTTCTCCAAGAGTAAGCAGTCAATATACTATGCCAAGTATATATGTTAGAATACTGCATCAAAGGCCTTACTGAAGTCTAGGTAGACCAAAGATTAAGTAGACTACAAATCAACAGCCTTTCCTATATCCAGTAGATGGGTCACTTGGTCATAGAAGTAATCAGATTGGTCAGACAGGACCTACCTTTCATGAGCCGATGTTGATGGGGCCTGATCCTGATTGTCACACACATGCTGTGTGATCACCCTCAAGATGATCTCCTCCCTAACTCCATAAATAAGAGTCCTCCTATTAGCCAGAATTTTGAATTTTGTTGAACACACCACTATAAAGTATCAAGTAGTACACTGAATTTTATATACTTAATTGAACTTTATATACAACAACAAAGTTGTATATTCTGTATTTTTATGACTTAACGTGTGATATGAATGCTTACTTTTTTCATAATACACTATGTTATAAAATTCATTGAGAAACCAGGGACAAAAAGGAATTAAATGATACTAAGCTTGATAAGAACAAATTACATTTATCCTTTAACGGCACATTAAATCTGCAGCAGTTAGGTATTCTACATATGAACAATGTCTGGTCTTAAAGAAAATGAAAGAAAGAAAATTAGAAGTCGGAGAAAAAGCATAACTAGAAGAGAAAAAGCATAACATCTTCTGGAAAAAGGGAAATATCACACCTTGAATACCCTGTATTCTATTCATATGATGCCAGGATAGGTTTTACATTTTTCTCAGTATCTGTTCTGCATACAGTAAAAGTTAACTCATCGAGTTATATGCATATAGGAACTGAAAAATACTTGTATGTAAACTGAGATCCAGATTTCTGTTTCTTGAACTAGAGAATATTGTCATATTGTTTAATAGATTAACAAATATAATGTGTAATATAGTTGTTAGAGGTAAAATATCTAACTGATGAGGGTATATGGATAAAAACATGTAAAATATGGGCGAATTTTTTCAGAGTTGTATAATTTGGAGTAGATTACAGAGCTAAAGTACTCAGTACACAATTTTATGCAGCCAGTCTGGCTGAATTTTTTTAGTGATAATCTTTATATATTGCAAGTGTAACTCGCTTTTTACTTACACTTACTTGTCTTCACTTACTTTTTAAAAAATTGTTTTGAGGATTTTCTATCTTTAAAGTATATTCTCACATTGTATTTGGTATGTGATTTTCTCAGATAAAAATGTAAAAATATCAGATAAGATATTTATAGTATCTGCAAATGTCACTATGAAAAAAATATGACTAGATTCTCTTCTTTAGAGTTGGAAGATTTGCATTGTCTTAGATACTGATATTTTAACAAAGTTTCATTCTGAATTTTAATCATGTAAATTAATTGTCAAATCTGATCTGTGTATTACTAATCTAATAAGAACACACTTGATTATCAGAAGCAATATATACTAAGACAAAGTACATCATCACTGCATTTCTGAGAAAAACTTTGAAAATGTCTAGAAAAAGAAGGAACTTTGAGACTTTTCCTTTTTCTCCACCAATCAGCAGTATTTACTGTTCTTTTATCATGCAAAATGTCCAAGACAGATTGCGTCTTGTCAAACAGATAACAGCAAGGAAGACAGCAATAGAAACAAAATGAAGACATGTTTTTTTCCCTATAAACCACTAGATACAACATCATGCACAACATATGAATGAATGAATTTATGATATGTAGCTTTCCTGTCCAGTATATAATATTATTTTGTTTTTACAAATAGATCAACATGATGATTTATCATTTATTTCTGCATCCAAGAAGCCTTTTTTTGGTGAAGAATTAATAAATACAAAGGTGTGATTATTTTTTGTTTTACAGTTCTTTTTAAAGTATTGAATCCTTTAGAAAGAGTTAGAACAGTAATGTAAGCAAAATCTAGATCTTTACAGGTAGGATCAAGTACAACAGAATTTGCCTTCCTGACAGTCACTATTTCTGTGTGTTTTAACGATGGCTATGGCTAGACATTTCACTTTCTTTGCCTTCCAGAAAGGTATATGTAGGATATTATTGAGCTTACTCATACAGCTATAAAAAGTAGAAATCTCGCTGATTAGTCCTGCTTCCTTCACAGAATTTTCAGTAGGAAAGGAAGACTGCTGAGCTCTCTCTTCCATCTCTAGCTCTAGCTGTCTTTCTGTCTAACATAGATCAGGGCTTATGTATTCCTTTACCCAATTACTTGCTAAATTTGAGCACAAAAGCATCTTCTCTCTCACTAGGCTCCATTCTGATGATTTTCTTCTGCTCTAAGTTAGTGAAAGAGAAACGTGACTCTAACTCAGTAATTTTATTCCTGATGAATTTTGTTGAACTGTCTTGAACACTAGGCTGCTAAAAATCCACTGTGACTCCTAGATACCATTTTTAGTATTTTTAAATTGTTGCAATATTAAAAAATAAAATAAAATGAAGTTTTCCCTTATATAATTATAAAATCCTCCTGTCAGAATCAAGATAAACTACAGTAGCAGTTCACAATCTCCTGACATTCTGACTGATAAATAGTTAAATAGCACTAGTATATCTTACTCCTCAAAATTATTTATTTATTTATTTATTTATTTATTTATTTATTTAGGGTATATATGTGCCCATTTTCTCCATACTGTAGCACTCAGAATATTTTACAAGCTGCATTTATTTTAGTTACTTATTTTAAAGAAAGCATAGCAATGTTATTGGTATAACCAATGACATTAAAGAACAGCAATGACATTAATATGAGTCCTCCTGTGCATAAGCACACACACAAGCATGCATGTACACATACAGAGTGGTAATTATAAACTTCTGTAGGTTATAGAACAATCCAAGAATAGTACTCTGAAGGGTACTGAATAGTACTCTGAAGGGTAGAGTCAATGAACTCTACTGTTCTACAGTATGGAAGTCCTCATCTGAGTTGGCAATTTAGACTTCTATTTAATTTGGCACATTTTAGCTATCTATTTTAAGATGAGGTGAACTGAGCACCTGAAAATAAATTACCTTGAAGAATTTATTAGAGGATACACAGTGGAAGCGGACATCAAACTGAAGCACCATGGCTGAAAATTAAATTGGGAAAAGTGAGAAGTGCAGGAATTACCTTCACTGATTGAGAATCTTATTGTTTGTCACATAGGATGCCCAAAGCAATACCTAGTTGTTTAGTTTCAAATTTTTTAAAAAAGTATTTTGAAAAAAATCTTAATTTACATTATAAGGGTACAGGGCTTTTTTTTTTGCAATTTTGATTATAGTAGTTGAGTTTTCAGTCTATGTTCTATGTCTGTGTTTTTAGATTTTTAAGTACATTAATCAGGTTCAAATTACAAAAGACATGTTGGTTTGTCCGAGATAATCAAGGAATATAGCAATTGTCAGATATCCCAGGGAAAAATCTTCAAGGAATCACTTTATTTCGAGTTATTAATATGATTAATTTTTTAATATTTAGACTTCACAGACATAAACTTGGTTCTGATTCCAACTCCAGGCTTATCATTTATATTTGATTCATTGCAAAGAACAAATCACATTTAATATTTTCTTCATTATGAGATGTCACTTTATCCTCCATGTTTGGTCCTGTGAATCATGTTTCTGAAACATAGCACATCATAAGAACATAAAGGCTTAGCATATATCCATTTCTTAGAGAGATCCTCAAGATAGTGTACTGTATGAACAGCAAACATATTGTCAATCTTACATTCCCTCTCCATTTGTTGACTCTAGATTTATTTCTTTATTATTTTTACCCAAATTCTACTTCATAGAATATGATTTTAGTAAGGTAATGACTATGAAAGATTAATGTTGACATTTATGAAGAGTTGATCATTCTACTAATTTGGGGAGGGAATGGGATTAGTCTCACCTAACTTAAGCTGTCTACAGATGGATATCTTACACAAAGGTTCTAGAGTGGTCTGAGTTAGATTACAAGAGCATTTACTGGATATATAGCAATTTAAAGACTTGCATAAGACCTTTTAGATGATGAAAATTTGTTCAAAACAAATTTCACTGAAAGGTTATTTTTAAATTAAGCCAGATATTATTTTCTTACTTGTATATTGCCAACTAGACAGAACTAGTCTAACAGAATTAGTAAAAAAAAGTAATATTTCATTATTACGATTATTATATAAAAGGTTCTTGTAGAAAAGATTGTGTTGCACCAACTGAATATTCAAATAACTTATGTTGAATGATAGGTAAATTTGATGCTAATTATCAATATTAAGAGTAGCTACTAACGGAAGAAAAATGAAAATTTATTAGTTACCATTCACTGATTTACAAGCTTGGTTACAAACACTATTTTGTACACAAGCAACAATTGAAAAGTTTTTTTTCTTTCTTATTTATGCATTTATTTATTTTTATATCCCTCTTCATTCCCTGTCTGTTAATTTTCCTATTTTTATTCCTAAGAAAATGTAGAAATGGATTCTTACTCAACATTTTCTGTACAGTACTATGAATTTTACAAAGATTAACACTGGCTCCCAATACTGGCTCTGATCAACAGGAATTTCTTATGTGTCTGTGATGAGAGATTTTACTTATTTTAAAGAAAAATGTGGGAATTTTACTATTAATAATCAATGTTCTGGATACTATTTCCAATAGAAATGGGAATATATATATATTTTTTTCAGAGACAGCATGTAAAGCAGCATTAAGTTGAGATTATTTTCTTCCTTTGATCACCTTAGTCTTGTGACTTGCTGGCATTATTTTCCATTAACTTGACACATTTTATTTATTCATTGCTCTTACATTTTATGTCATCAGAGCTCTTTACTATTACCAGGGTGCTGATGCAATAAAGTGAGGATTGAATAGGGGCTCTAACTTTATATTCTAAAGTTCAGGTTTATACAGAAATATAGTTTTTATTTTTAGAGTATTATTGCATTTTGTACAGGCTCTTTGAGACTATTTTTTTTTCTGTTAAAGTCAGGAGGTCTGTCATTCCAATGTCATACATGATTTCCCAGCATGAGAATAAAGAAACAGGACAACAATAGGCAATGTTTTCTTAATTATTGTTAAAGATAATTTTAATCTCCAGTTCTTATTATTCTTTTCAAATTGAAAAAGAAAAATATATGTATTTTCTCCTGTCTTTCTTCTGGAAATGTTTTAGTGATTTTAAGGTATTGATCTACGAGAAGTGAATTTATGGAGAGTAAAGTACCTCTTAAAAGCACAGAGTGTGATGGAACTTGATAGGTAACTGAAATTAAAAAAAGAAATATAAGTTTAACAGAGTAGTTTATATTTAACTCATTGTTATTCTCAATGCACCTTTGTAGAAACATTATCATCCATTTCTGTCTCCTTTAGGACTTTGAGGTTTATAGGATTCTTCTGGAGACTGATGATATTGTGTAATTTCTAGAACTGCAACAAAATTATGTTACAGGTGCTTGCTTACAGGAACATAAAGTACAGCATCTTCACAAAACCTTTTAAGTTGTTACTAACACTTTTAAGTTCTTTTTGAAATCATTTAGAAACGCAGACTTAAATTCCACATTTCATACATTTTCACACAGCATAAAGTATTATATGTTGAAGTCACAAAGCTATTTTCATAATGCTTTTTAAAATGTGACTTCATTAAAGATGTAATATGCCTGCTTCCATTCTCAATTCCCATATTCACATTTTCTTCATTTACTATCTTTTGTAGATTTCTCTGTTAACATTGCTTTACATGTAAAGACCTTATAATAGTGGAATATCGTAATTCTCCTACATTTCACAGAAAAGGTATTTCATATTTATAGATGATTAATATTTTCGTCTGCCTAGTATTTAACATAAGCAGAAGAGAGCATAACTGTTAAAATGGTTAATCATAAAGATGTATGATAATTTTCAAAATTCGACTGAAAACAAATCACACATGCAAGTAAATCAGATTATATTTAAAAGAGGTGATTGTAAAGAGCCTACCAAATAAAATGTCATGCAAAATATGTATACATAAATAAAATAAAGGAAAAATCATTGCCAATATATACAATTAGCTTATTAAAAAAATGTTAAATTAATATAATGTGAGCTATAAAATCTTAGTGAAATTTCAATTCTTTATTTTTTTCTAAAGCAAATTAAACACTTTGATATTCCTATAAATTATCTTTTCCAAACCCAAAAGGAAAGTATTTTGCACATAGGAGGCATCTAAAATATTTAATTTCACAGAAACCTAATGTGGTCCTCATCCTTATAAACTATATTTATTTAGCTTTATTTAAAAACCCTTTTGAAACCAAAATCCCATCAAAGATAATCAAAATAAAGCTTGAGTAAGATGTTCAAGACTAGGATGAACACTCCCTGCTACCACTGGTATTAAGCCATCCAAGCAGTAGAATGCTAAAATACTAGCCCTGTCAGACTAGAAATGCATGAGTATTGACAAAGAAATGCTGCTTCCTTTTACCTATCTCTAAGATAAACCTTCAAATGCTAGAAAAAGGAACAGCACCTTGGAGGATGTAGTAAGATATAAGTAGAATGACTGAAAGAGATTAAAAAAAAAAAAAAAAGAAAAAAGTTTTCAGCCTTCAAGATAGGAAGATAATTTGCACATAAAATTAGGGAAATACCTAAAAGTAAGTGAATGGAAATGTGACAAAATTTGTTCAAGTGAGCAGAAGGAGGAAAGAGCAAGGACAACACCTTAAGATCCCTTGATGTTTATAACACACTAAAAATTAGATTGGAATATGTTTTTATTAAAAAGAACAGAATCATAGATCATATATGTATTATACATGAAAAGTGCCCAAAGACACCAGGATAACCTTTAGGGATCAAATTTATAATACATTCTGAATCCCTGATTTTACAACTAAAGTTTATGCTGTCAAATATGATTCACAGGTTAACATACCTAGAAAGACCGTGACTATAAAGTTCACAAGTAGCATATGGAAGAGACTAAGTTGACATAGTGGACTATATTCAGAAGGCAGGTTGAAGTACTTCAAATACTTACTGCTGTTGGCCTGAAGATTGCTATCAAGCTAAGCACAACTTTGCATCTGCTCCTGTGTGCTGTATCAGGGCGTAAGCTAATCATTGAAAGACTCACATTTTTTGCAGTTCTTTAACTTGGAATCTAAATGAAATGGGGCTAGGAGCTTTTTTTATTCCTTAGAAAAGAGAATCAAGGTTTTAATTTGTACACAAATTTATTGTATAACAGCTTATCACAGGGATGTAGTGCGTTATTTTGTACCATGTAGGTGATAATCACATTTGATAGTTTGAAATGAAAAGTGTGTGTAACCTAACATACAATGACTGTCCTAATCATTTTAAGAAGAATCATTTAGTTTCTTTGAAGAACTTAGACTGGCTTAGATACATATTGTGTTGGTGTTGTTTATAGCCTTAGTCAGTTAATGTTATTTCCTGACTCCTCATTGTATTGTTACAATTCTGGTTGACAGTGATACATTCTTCCCATAGAGCACTTAGATAATTCAAGAGGCTACACCTTAGGTCAATGCTCCCTGCTTTTTAATCTGCTCTAATATTAGGAAATATTCTAAGAAATATTTAATCCTCATCAACATTTGTTAGAATCCTGATCACTCTTTATTATTTCCGGTAGCTAGCATTTTTATGAATTTTTACACTACAGTGACATTTTGATAAAAACATGGCAAAACGACAGTATTTTAAAAGACCACACACAGGATCAAAAAAGAAATGATATTATTCTCTCTGAAGAAATAGAATGGAGACTTTGAATACTGTCATAAGGATATTCTCTCTAGCCGCAATGTCATTGACCTCTGTGTGACAACTGTCTGTTGGCAGTTTGTCAGGTTGCTTCATATCTCAGTCTTCTTTATATATTCTAATAGAATCCATAATATTCTGAGTTCTGACAGAGTCACAGAGTTCCGTGAAAATGGAGATTTAGACAAGTGCACAAGGACCAAAACTAAATGATAGTGTTCCAGCTACTAATGTATTAACCTCTTGCCATGGTCTATACAGCCTTCTCGTGGCATCATGACATTTTCAGAGGCAAATATGAGTACAGAAGGCTTGCCTCATACGAGGAAGTATTGGATTCCTCATGCTTTTTCCAGACCTGGAATGCAATGAGTGCCAGCAGCCAGATCACAGTCAACAGAACCTCAGGACTGTCAATGACTTGAACCAAAACAGGTGCTCTCCAACCAGTCACCTGTAAGCATAGGTGTGGGATCATGACTTGACTGGTGCAGCCATGGCAGAAGTTGTAGAAAGCTAGCAAATGTGATGGATCATGTAATGAGTGAGGGGTATGCATGTATGGGCATCTGTTGTAAGCATTTGGAGGGTTGTTTTGCTGGTTTTAGGTAGTTTTTTGTTCAGTAGCATTACTGTAGTCATTATTGCTATAATTTATTACTATTTTTTATTTTTAGTTACTTTTGCCTTATTAATCTTAATTAGCAAAATAAGTATTTGAATTAATCCAGACTCTCTCCTGGCATAATGACACTCATGTTAATTGTCATCCCCCCTTTTGATGAAATGTGCTGTGGTGCATGGGGGTAAAAGCATTTGAAAGTGTGAGAGCTAGCACTATAGTTGCCATGTGACATGCATTAAGTTGAAAATTTCCTGGCACTGGCAGTCATGAATACCATCAGAACTGCTGTAACATAATATATTATTTTTCATCAGAAGAAGATAAGAATCATTAGGATAGCCAGTGGTGTAATCTTAGACAAATATATTCCTAAAAACTCAAACTTAATACCAGAAAATCCTGGAATTTCTTTTTCTTGAAGAAAGTCTTTGCTGTTTACTAATCAATCATGAGTGCTGGCAAAAGACTGCAAATGGATTTTTAAGTTCCATCTTCATCGCGTGCTCCGTGTTAAATGACAAGGCAGAATCAGCAATATTTTTTGAATACACAGAAGCTTTCATTATTAATGTTGATTTAGTTTTTGAGGCTTTCTTCATATGGACAGGAAGGAAAAACATAAGTTATAAAACAAGTAGGTTAGAAATGACGGACAACTGCTATGCAACTGTCTGTCATGGAACTGCCAAAACTTTCTGTAGAATGATAAATCTCATCAGTGATGGGGTAGGGCAGAGCCAGTATTAAGGAAAGTGCAGAACAATCTAAACCTGAAAAGACTGAGAAGATGTATATAATATCTCAGGGAATGAACTGGACCATTTAAGATGAAAATATCTTTTTATTTTCTCCTCTGCCTCAACTGTACACTCTGTTACATATAGGAGAAGGATGAAGCAAATGGAGCACAATAATGCATTAAATTGCTGCAAAAGCATTTTTCTGGTTTAAGATATTACTGTTGCCATGGATAGTCATTTTTCCTCTGCAACAGATGTGGCTTAAATTTCAGTTGTTGCTGTTCGGTAATTTTATGCATGTATTTTAAATATTCTCAATGAGAAAAATACCATTAATGCTTTTCTGTTCTCATAAAGTCAAATTATTGTTATGGTTTAGTGATGATCTTATATTGACAGACAAAGTTATTATTAGTATCAGATCATCCTAAAAATTTGAATTTTAATGTGGCATAGCTATAAAACTCATGACTTTGATCATTCTAACTGTGCATTCATTGAAATTGCTGAACTTGGAATTGCTAGCCTTGCACCTAGAGTACTGTGTGCGGTTCTAGGATATAAGAGGGATGTGGAGCTTCTAGAGAGGATCCAGCGGAGAGCTACAAAGATGATTAAGGGACTGGAGCATCTCTCGTACGAAGAAAGACTGAGTCTGTTGGTCCTGTTCAGCTTGGAGAAGAGAAGGCTGAGAGGTGATCTTATTAACATGTATAAGTTCATGAAGGAAGAATGTAGGGAAGACGGGGCCAAGCTTTTTTTCGGTGGTGGACAGTGATAGGACAAGGGGCAATGGGTGTAAGATGCAACAGAGAAGATTCCATCTCCAAGTGAGGAGGAACTTCTTACAGTGAGGGTGAAAGAGCAGTGGAATACACTGCCCAGAGAGGTGGAGTCTCCTTCTCTGGAGGTCTTCAAAACCTACTTGAATGCCACCCTGTGCCACATGCTCTAGGTGTCTCTGCTTGAGCAGGAAGGTTGGACTAGATGATCTCTAGAGGTCCCTTCCAACCTTCATCAATCTATGATTCTGTGATTTTGTGGCCTTGAAAAATAAATTTTATTTTCGTAAAAGAATGCAATGGTCCTTTTTTCCCCACATTTCCCCAAAAAATGGAACCAAATTATATTGTTTATATTAATGTATATATGTTTGTCAAGAACTTCTATAACATTGAATCCAAAAATAACTACTTAAGAAAACAACATGATTCACTATACAAAAAAAAATAATGTTTAGAATTAGATGCATATATCTGAGCTGGACAGATCTAGTTCTCTTTTCAAAGTAAGTGGATACCTCTGCAGATTTATTAGATTTCCAAGAGAATTTAGTTTTTTGTTTTAAAATTATAGTCCAGCACTAAGCAAAACTGCTTAAAAATAGTAAAAATGGAAGTTACATAACAAAGAACATATAACATTGAAATTACTTCTGTATCAGCATATTGTCACAATTTGTTACATGTTTTCTCATGCTAATAAACTGCTTTACTTGTCCATTTGGATGGCTGTGGTATTTTTCTCTCAAATGAGTAATGAAAGTGAGAAAGTGATGAGCTGTCTATTTTGGCTCAATTTCAAGCTCTGAGAGTTTGTGCTTTATGTCTGACAGCTTTTAATAGAAATTGGATTTAACCCAATTTCATACACTAAAAAGAAAGTAGAAACTCTTTTTTTGCTAGAGTTAGCACTAACAAAAGCACTATGTGAGCACTATGGTTGACAAAATTGGCCAGTGACTTCCTAATTTTATCTATAGGGCTAAAATAACAGCAGCTCCATTTCTGCCACTTGGCCTAGACTCTGTCTTCTGCAGAAAAAAATACTCATAGAAGTGAAATACGCTGTACTAATCTTGATGGTGGTCCTTACATGATCTCTTTTATTATTTTTTAAATAAAATTTATAAACAAGTTAAATTCCAAGTTATATAACTCCACCACTGACACTTTTTTTCTTTCTTCTTTTGGTCAGCTCTCAGATATTTCAATCTAAAAATTGAGTTGGCTCATCCTTTTAATGGCTGCTCATTCTGTGCCAGGTGGCTTGTAAGAAAGTAACTTGATGTAAGCTCCAGAAAGCAGAACTTAAATATTTCTGCACATGATAAAGAAAAGTTATAAAATGATGATATTGCATGAAGCTTCCATGTGGACTATATATTTCTTTATATTATGGCAACTAAGGACCAAGGAATGCATAGGTAAGAGAACTGAAACTTTTCAGAGAGAAATCTGTATTACTAATGCAAATATAAATTTAAAAAAAATCAAAGCTGACCATCTTTGACTTTTTGCATCAAATGACAAATGGCTATTTGAAATACCTATTCATCCCTACACTATTCCCCTCCTTTCTAGTGTCATTCATATTGTCTTAGCAAAATCTTAACTAATTCAGCCTTTTTAGTTTTCAAAGTGTGCAAGGAGCAGATGTTTAAAGTTATGTGAATAACACTTAGCCTGTATAGTAAATTTGAAAATCTGAAAGAAGGGCTAAATCAAGAAAGAGGTTACTTTTTGTGATTATATCAAGGAGAGGAATCAAAATTAGGTTCCTTAGCTGAAGGAACCATTCAAAAATAAAATTATGGGAGCATGCAATTATGGGAATTCATAACAGGCAGTTCAATAGGAAAATCTGTTTATTAAGCAAGTAGAGAATTGCCAATGAACAAACTTAGATATCTCACTTTAGTGCTCGTTTAGACAGAGGACGATGTCTCTAGTCCTCTCCAGAACTGATAGAACTTATCTCTTGGCATTATTTGTTAGTATAGATATACTGGCAGGAATGGGATTCTGAGAGAAAAATTTTCTTACCCTTGGCCACCTAGGGTATTCTTGTGAGTACAGAAAATGTTATGAGTATTTTATTTTAAGACCATAGGAAGAAGACTGACAATCCCTTTTTTTAACCAAGAGTCATTTCTTAGTTTGAAGGGATGAATTAAGACAGTTTCAGAATACTTTACACTTCTCTTGAAGACAGGTAATTTGAAAGAGTCAATTTGTGAACAAGAGAGTGAAGGATCTACTTCTAGCTGCAACACTCCATGGGAAAAATCAAAGCACTGGTTTGGCTGTTATGAGTGGAAAAAGAGAAAGTAGGGACCAACTTCACTTCTTCCATACTGCTCGCTAACATGAATATCTATCTCATTGAGATACAGGGTAATTTTTAACTTGACTATGTCCACCTCAGGATAATAGAGAAAGGAGTTTTGCATAATTGGCAATGACTTTAACTACCTAAGCTTAAGGGGTTATTACTATCCATAACAAGTGATATGTTTTAGGGAGTCCCAATAAGTAATGATAGTCTGAATATTCTGATGTTCTGAATGATTTCTGAACTGATCATGAGGGCATGATTTGCAAAGGAATTCTGAGTAGATTTAAGGGTGATTTTAGCATATCAAGACAGCCAAAAGAAAGAAGATGCTCTCATATGCCTTACAGTGCTTTGATTTCACAAATGCAGAATCATTTGAATGAAAAGATATAACTGTGGTGACAGACACATATCAAAGAAGCACAGAATCTTCAAGGTTGGAAGGGACTTCTAGAGATCATCTAGTCCAACCTTCCTTTTGAAGACCTGCAGAGAAGGAGACTACATAACCTCCCTGGGCAGTTCATTCCACTGCTCTGTCACCCTCACTATTAAGATGTTCCCCCTCGCCTTACAGGTGGAACCTCCTGTGTTTCAGCTTACACCCATTACCCCTTGTCCTATCACTGGCCACAACTGAAAAAAGATTAGTCCCCTCTTCATTACAATCTCCCTTCATGTATTTACATGTTAATAAGATCCCCTCTCAGCCTTCTCTTCTCCAAGCTGTACAGGCCCAACTCACTCAGTTTCTCCTCATACGAGAGATGTTCCAGTCCCTTAATCATCTTTGTTGCCCAGCGCTGGACTCTCTCAAGCAGCTCCACATCCCTCTTGAACTGGGGAGCCCGGAACCACACAGAGTACTCCAGGTGCGGCCTCACTAGAGCTGAGAAGAGGGGCAGAATCACCTCCCTTGACGTGCTGGCAACACTCCTCCTCATGCAAGCCAGGATCCCATTGGCCTTCTTGGCCACGAGGGCATACTGCTGACTCATGGCTAACTTGGTGTCAACCAGGACTCCCAGGTCCCTCTCTGCGGAGCTGCTTTCCAGCAGGTCGACCCCTAATCGGTACTGGTGTCTGGAATTGCTCCTCCCCAGGTGCAGGACTCTGCACTTGTCCTTATTGAACCTCACGAGGTTCCTCCCTGCCCAGCTCTCCAGCCTGTGCAGGTCCCTCTGGATGGCAGCACAGCCCTCCGGAGTGTCGGCCACTCCTCCCAGCTTGGTGTCGTCTGCAAACTTGCTCAGAGTGCACTCCGTGCCCTCATCCAAGTCATTTATGAACAAATCAAACAGCACTGGGCCCAGTACTGACCCCTGGGGGACACCACTGGCCACAGGGCTCCAACTGGACTCGGCCCCATTTACGACCACCCTCTCAGCTCTGCCATCCAGCCAATCCTCGACCACTGCACCGTGTATTCGTCTAGTCCACTCTCCTGGAGCTTCCGTATGAGGATAGTATGGGAGACGCTGTCAAAAGCCTTGCTGAAGTCAAAGTAAACAGTATCCATGGCTGTCTCCTCGTCCAGACAGTGAGTCATCCCATCATAAGAGGCTATGAGGTTCGTCAGACATGACTTCCCCTTAGTGAATCCATGCTGACTGCTCCTCGACACCTCCTTCCCCTTTGTATGACTGGAGATTCTCTCTAGGATGAGCTGCTCCATCACCTTTCCAGGGACAGAGGTGAGGCTGACTGGCCCGTAATTGCTCGGTTCTTCCCTCTTGCCCTTTTTGAAGAATGGAGTGATGTTGGCACTCTCCAGTCCTCAGGCATCTCCCCTGCTCTCCGGGTCCTCTCAAAGATGATGGAGAGAGGATGAGCAATAACCTCCGCCAATTCCTTCAGCACTCTTGGGTGCATCCTATCTGGGCCCATAGATTTTTGGGTGGCCAGCTTGCCTAAGTGATCCCTAACCTAACCCTTCTCAACCAGTGGAAGGTCTTCCTCTACCCTGTTTATATCTCTTCCACTTGAGCCCTGCAATTCATGGGGAGGGGCCTTAGCAGTAAAGACAGAGGCAAAGAAGGCATTTAGCAGCTCTGCCTTCTCAGCGTCCTCAGTCACCAAGGCCTCCTCCCTATTCCGCAGCCCACTAACATTTTCCCTCGTCTTCCTCTTGCTTCGAACGTACTTATAGAAACCCTTCCTGTTGTCCCTGACATTCCTCGCCAATTCTATTTCCATCTGGGCTTTGGCCTTCCTCATTTCGCATCTGCGTTCTCTGGCGATGTGCCTATATTCTTCCCACGTGGTCTATCCCTTCTCCCACAAGCTGTACATTCTTTTTTTCTCCTTAGCTTTGCCCAGGAGCTCGTTGCCCATCCATACAGGTCTCCTGCCCCGCCTACTCGACTTCTTTTTTGTGGGAATGCACTGATCCTGAGCTTGGAGGTAGTGATGCTTGAATATTAGCCAACTCTCCTGGACTCCCTTCCCTTCTAGGACCCTAGCCCAGGAGACTGCTCCAAGGAGCTCCCTGAAGAGGTCAAAGTCGGCTCTCTTGAAGTGCAGGGTAGCTATCCTACTTCTTGCTCTGCTTCCTCCACGCAGGATCGTGAATTCCAACATCTCGTGGTCACTGCAGCCTAGACTGCCCCCGACCCTCACATTACTCACTAGACCATCTCTGTTTGTTAGGATCAGGTCTAGCAGCGCCCATCCCCTTGTTGGCTCATCAACCACGTGTTTCAAGAAGTTATCTGCAATGTTCTGCAGGAACCTCCTGGACTGTTTTTTCCTGGCTATGTGATTTTGCCAGCAGATATCAGGGTGGTTGAAGTCCCCCAGGAGAACCAAGGCCTGTGATCGGGAGGCTTCCTGCAGTTGCCCATAGAAGTCTTCGTCTACTTCCTCATCCTGGTCAGGAAGCCTATAGTAAACTCCCAATACCGTGCCACCCTCATTGGCTTGCCCCTTTATCCTCACCCACAGGCTCTCTACTAGCATTCCATTCTCTCCTATGATGAGCTCTATGCATTCCAGTTGCTCTCTCACATAGAGAGCAACTCCACAACCTTGCTTTCCTGCCCTGTCCCTCCTGAAAAGCCTGTAGCCCTCCATGGCCACATTCCAATCATGGGAGCTGTCCCACCATGTC
>JAUBOD010000342.1:181131-209901 GCA_032353885.1 Nothura maculosa | reverse complement strand
TCAGGGTGGTTGAAGTCCCCCAGGAGAACCAAGGCCTGTGATCGGGAGGCTTCCTGCAGTTGCCCATAGAAGTCTTCATCTACTTCCTCATCCTGGTCAGGAAGCCTATAGTAAACTCCCAATATCGTGCCACCCTCATTGGCTTGCCCCTTTATCCACACCCACTAGCGTTCCATTCTCTCCTATGCTGAGCTCTATGCATTCCAGTTGCTCTCTCACATAGAGAGCAACTCCGCCACCTTGCTTTCCTTGAAGGAAAGCTTGAAGGAGCTTGAAGGAAGTGGTGCTTGAATATTAGCCAACTCTCCTGGACTCCCTTTCCTTCTAGGACCCTAGCCCACGGGACTGCTCCAAGAAGCTCCCTGAAGAGGTCAGTCGGCTCTCTTGAAGTCCAGGGTAGCTATCCTAATTCAGCCACCATCTAGTCTGCCACCCCACGGATACCCCTCTCCCCTCTCAAATCTAGTTTAAAGCCATCTTGATGAGCCCAGCTAGCTCCTGACCATTGCTCTCTTCCTCCTTTGAGAAAGACAGACCCCACTGGGTGTCATCATGCCTGGTGCCTCATAAGGCTTCCCTTTACCAAGGAAGCCAAAGTTATGGCAATGATACCAGCCACGTAGCCACATGTTGGTGGACTGTACCCTATGATTTCTTTCTGTATTGCTGACAGTGCTGGGAACAATCAAACAGAAGATGACTTGCATCTTTTATAATTTCAGCCTGATGGCAGTGTCCTAGAAGTTATATCCCTGGATCCAAACACAGAAAGCTGCAAACCTGGAGCCTTAATTCACGACACCTAAACCAAGTAGCACATTAAAGGTGATAATATATTTTTGCTACATTACAGATATTTTTGAAAGGTTTCACTGTGTTTTCAGAGTTAGTTTATTTTTAACATGTTTTCTGTGACCCTTCTGTAACTCCACCTCAATACACACTTGCCCTCTGCTAAGCATACTAACAGTGTCTCTAAATTGTTTATGTGAGGTATTTGTGTTGCAGATAACTGTTTTATGATATCAATACTGAGCTGACCAGTTGATCAGCTTGGTCACAGAGCTATACAAAAAAAGCTGTGCCATTTTCTAGTTAAACTGGGAGCTGAATGCCATTTAACTTATTTTACATTGGATAGAGACCAAGTTAGTAAATTTTGCTAGGCCAAAATAATCTCCATGCACCATTTTTCAGAAGGCCGAGTCGTGCAGTAAGTGCTCTGGCATTGTAATTTACTACACTTGGAGCTCTTCACTGGAGAGCTGCACAGTAGCCAGATTGAGTTCAGCCCATTGCTGACATAATGATCCCTTCTTGGAAGATGCTATCGGGAGACATGTGAGCAACTCTGTTAGGTCCAGTTTGTGTCTAAGAAGGATTGCAAATATCAAATCAGAGATAGCTATACTAGACTCATAACTGTATTGTGTTCACCAGTGTCAGTCTAAGTCGGCTGATTTCAGCAGTTAAAAAAAATAGCAGAGAAAGAGACAACATAACGGAAGATGGGTTAGAGAACTGCTCCCAATGTTTTCAAAGTGTGACTAAGGAAAAAATTGTATAGCCAATATACTACCTCTTCTCATGCTCATTAGTAACCAGATGCTACATAAACAGAGATGCCTGAATGCCTAATCTTGTAGTGTTTGCCTGTGTCCCAGTCACTCCACTGTTTCTTTCTCACACTTCCTAGTCAATATTCTAGGGTGTCATAGCATCTCATTTAAATAACAAGAGCAACAACTTTGAAAAAGGACAGAGCAAGGGTCAGGTGGCCATTTGGTTACGTAATTAAGCTAGATATTAGTTTTTTTATTTATTAATGGTTTGATGGCTCACTATACTCTGCTACTTTTTACTTATACTTTTTCTAATACTTTTTCTAAAACCTTTTATTGAAAAAAATTTGAAGGAAATGAACAGCTCCCCCTGGAAGCTCCTGAGCTGGCTTTTGCTTAAATACAGTATTAATCCCAGCAATAAAACCATTAAAAGTCATATTGTTGAAGCTATGATTGTCTAAGGATAGAACACTGCCAGGCCTTGTAGAGAGAGCGCCTGAATGTGTTTATTATAGTAGGTAAAATAACTGGAGAAAACAGAGCTGCTTTTCCACACCAAGCCCTGTTACAGACTTTAGAAATGTGTAATAGATATGCACATACACCTGAAACATAGCTTTTCTGTTTGGCAGCTTTTGTTTTCTGCAATTGCACCGCTTGGTCTAACAAAAGACATCATCTCACCCTGCAAACCTACCTAATAAGATCACTGCCTTCATAACTGAGTAAAGTGATCTGCTTGTTTATCCTCTTCTGTCTAGTGACCAATATTGTCTCTCAAAATATATCTTTATTATTGCCTTTTCATTTATATTCTATGAACTATATGTAGTTGTAAAATTGTTATAAAAATCAGTTCTTACATATTTATATTTATATGCTAAATATTTGTAAGAAAATAATAGCTTGATTTAACTTCTGTACAGTTTTAGAAAAAGGTGGGCATGTTCAAAGGTCTTTTCCTTCAACTATCATTATCAGTGAGTCATACTGCCACCAAAAGCAGAACCATATGGAAATTATACTGTGCATACTGAAATAAACACATTAGAAATAGAGTGCAGCATAGAAGCAACTAGGCAACTGAAAGATTGGAAAGAAAAATAATCACTGTCTTTGAGAATAAAGAAAAGTAAGTGTTCAGTATTGTTACACAAAGCAAGAGCAGTCGCAATGCTAAGAGCTTTGGTGTGACAGCACAAACAACTGCTCTCTGCTTTTTAAACATTCATATAATGCCACAATGTGCTTAACACCTAGTTATTAGAGCTTCAGAAAAACATTTAAGTGCTTCATCTCTCCACTACACCCATAAATGCCATAGAAATAGTCACCGATGAAAAACAGTGTGTTATTTACTCGCTTCCATAAGTGAGCCTTAATGGGTGCTAGACATGAAAATCCAAGCATACCAAAATATACTCGTTATAGTCATAGTCATGTTCAGCAATTATAGTCCATCTGACTACAGCTTTAAAATGTTTGTGGATTCATAGAAAAGAAATGGCACCTCTGGAGAAATGATTAGCTACCTAAATCTCACATATGTTTCTGCAACATGGGTGAGGATCATTTTTAGTGTAGTGTTTCTACCAAAGGGAAAAATCGGAAGGTTGGGGTTGGAGGAGAGAAATAAAAAAACTTTCTGGCAACTCTGATTTTATCACTAGATCAAAGCCTGTTTATTACCTTTACTTCCTAATAACACATTAGAGAAATGTTGATTTGGAGTGATATCCAGCCATTCCTCTGGTTATTAAAAAAAAGAAAAAAGAAAAAAGAAAGCTGGTTCCTATCAAGATAACTGGGAAAGAAGAAAGGAGTGAAGGGAAATTCCACATATTTCCCCACTGATATCTAGGAACAAAGTTATTTCTCTTCTTTAGGAAAGATTTTCAATGTATGTTTATCATTAACTAGCTGGGATGCCACTGAAAAATAATTAACATCTGGCTATGACCTTTCCTTCCCAACTCTTATTCAAGGAAGCATTGTGACAGACATGAATTTGCTGGCTTCCCTTTGGACTGGAATCATAGACAAGGTTGAATAAATGCAGGTGCAAAGAGGATCAAGAAAGGTCTCATTAGCTCTTCCCTCTTTATACAACTGCTGTCTGAAGGGTACAAGCTAACTGCTGATTTGATTGAGTCTTCTAGGCAAGGTTACAGCAGCACAGACAGAATTATCAGTTAATACTTTTCAACACAAGAATAAAACAAATGTCTCTGAAATAAACATCATCTAGATACACTTGTATGGTTTTCCTTGCCTCACTGTTAGAAGGACTGCCTCTCCATGACACACAGTTTTTAACCACTGTTTAGTAAAGTATTAAATTCCCCAGAATTTATATATATTTAATATATATTTAATATATATTTAATAAATACATAGTCATTCAAAAATACTTTAGAAAGGTGTTCATGGACAATTTCAATAACACCCAAAGACAGACCAGTATTTTTAAGCCATTTTGTAAATCAATTGTTTATGAGAGGCAATCTTCATTTCTTTCTTCATTCTCTTGGCTTTCAAGGAAAAAAAAATATGCACTAATACCAAACAAATACCTAGTTTCCATCTTCACATATTTCATAAGATGAATATGACTTCCATATTCACATCACAATATAGATGTTCCAAACTAGACTATTTCAGAAAATTGCCTAGCCAATATATTAATTTTTATAACCCTGAAAATGAGAGATGTTTCTTGTACAGATACAGCTAAGATGCAATGGACCTCTCTACAACAATGTTGACTCCTTCACTAGAACTTTCTTAATTTACTTTTAGCAATTTCTAGGATTGTGACATGGTTTACAGATCTTCCTGTGGCATACGAAAGAAGACTTCCTCAAAGAAAATCTGGCTATAATGAATAAAAAATGAAAAAAAAAAGGGCAAATTCTGGATGCATGCCTGTGGGTAAAAGGAAACCACTCTTCAAGGTCAGCCAGAGTGCCTATATTTGTGCAATTTTGAAACTTCACAGAGCAATAAGGAACTGAATCTTTCATAACAACATAAAAAAGCTAAATCCAATCTCCTATTGAGGGTCTTATTTCAGGATAAAATTATCATCACCATGAAGCAAAAGAAGGCAATATATATATAAAAATATGATCACACATACATATAAAGAATGCACATAGGTATTGCATATATGCATTATTCAAATCTCATCCAAAATTATAAAAGTATTCTAACAACACTAATAAATTGATCAGTCAAAATGCAGATTCATCAATCAAGGGATTTCTGTTTCATTTCTTTTTGATCTCTTTTCGAGTCTAATCACTAAGTGCAGTGTTCACTCAAAGAAAGCAGTGATCTTGTCAAAAGAAGAAGCTGCATGACCGTATACAGATGAACTATTGGATTATAAAACAAACTAATGTACAGTGCATCAAATATTCTCTTAACTGTGACTTCATGGCTGTTTACCAAGCTTGCTGAAGTAAAATTAAAAGCTATCAGCTGTCTGATCCAGGTAAAATATTAAATACTATAGTTTTAGTCCTGTAACTACCACAGCAGTGGGATTATGAAGAAACGATGGTTAGGAATTATTATTGCTGATCTTTGCAATCACCAATTTTGCAAGCTCCAGTATCCACTAAAAAGAGTAATCTATCCCACTGCTAAAATATCAGTACAAGCCCATCATTAAGCTGGATGCTTTTCAACATAGGTCTAATTAGACTGCCTGAAGGAAAGCAGGTCAAAAGTGAGTTTATTAGTTACTGAATCTGAAAATAACTGTCTGGTTCACTGAACATGTAATGCAGTGACCTATTAGTACACAAGATGACATATTAAATGCAGTAGAACACCTCAATAAAACATTAAGATTATACAGTTATGAAATCATAGGTCAGGAAAGACTTGACTGTAAGTTGCATGCTTACTCTGTTTTTATGGGAGTATAAATTATGCATAATTTATACAATCCTTAGAAAAACACTTTCCTGCAACCTTCCAAACAACATCATGTAGTATACTTTCTCTACTTCATACATACACATTCATATGTATATGTAAATTTATAAAATTTGCAGCATTTTTTACCATATATGTATTGGTTGAAATAGTTGGATTTTGGTCATTAGTATAATATTAGGCTCATTATGATCCTGTGATCCCCTGGGAGATCATGATAACCCTTTCTTAACTATCTACAGTTGTGAGATTTACTCCTTGCAGTAAGACCAAACTGCAAACTCCTTGTTTGGACCAAACTTTAACTGGCTAGCAATGTAGATGTTTTTCTGTTATTTCTAGGGAAGCAAGTGGAAATTGAGAACGTACTCTGAGACGGCAGTCTTAATTTTCACATACTGTCAGACAGAACATTTATGAAGAAATAGGCAGCATAATCTGGTTAAAAAGGCGAGTAAATAATTTTTGATCAAATAATAATAAAAAAGATGTTACATACTTCAAGATTCTGAGAAAAGAAGATAAAAAATTGGGACATCCAAGATGAACTTATCTTACCTTTTTTTTTAAATTCAGCTTGCTTAATACAACATAATTACAAGCTCTCACCAAAAAAGAAAAAAAAAAAAAAAAAAGGAAGAATTCCCCTTTCCTTTCTTTTATCAAATGTTCATTCTCATTCTTCTGTGCATTGGCACTGGCACTCCAAAGGCCATGCCAGGGGTCATATCAGGCAATTAATTTGGCTGAAAATGAACCTTGACTCCTATTCTCTTGAAAGATTTTTTTTTAATTTTTTTTTTTTTTTTTTTTTTCAGCAGGACATATTTACATTGGACTACAGTGATGTGGAACCCAGAGGGTTATGCTCACAATCAAAGTCTGGGTAACATATTTGCAGTGAAGAACTTCCTCTTTTTGCACTAAACCATTAAACTCAAATTTAAAAAGTCATCCTTACTTTATCAAATAAATGTACTGTGTGGAAGAAAAAACACTGAATTATAAAAAGAAAAAAATATTAGGCACCACAGCTGGCTGCATAAAATAATAACCTTTTTTTCCATTAGCACTGACATACAAACTCCCCACAACTTATTTCTTACTTACAGTTTTTGTTCTTAGTTGACCTCTTTTATCCATTTTAAATGGATAAGTGGATAAGTTTTATCCACTTGTTTGGTCTAATCTGGCAAAGCTGAGGTTCTTTGGAAGTCCAGAAACTCATAAAACTAGTCAGTTTTATAAAGAACCTCAGCTACTGGTTAACATGAGGAAGTCTGGAAGCCACTGAACAGCCCCAGACATCTAGGATTTTCAGTGTTTTCAGTGGCTTAGTGATACAGATTTGCTCTGTAGATCCACTGCAGATCTGGAAATTGTTTGACATGTCATAATCATTCAGATTGGTGTTCCATAATGGAGACATCTAAGAGCAAGAAAGCTCAGTTGTCCTACAACTGCTTAGTGAAACTATTACTGATATAGGCTAACTGTAGAAACTGTAGCCAAAATTATAAAGTTTCCAAACAAGTACAACAGAGGCAATATGTAAAGTCAATGCTAGCTTTGACATACTAACAGTTTTTGTTGTGTCTTCTTTAAGTATGATTGGCATTTGAAATACCTGATCTGTTCACTCAGAAATTTCACTATGGTTTTCATGTACTCTATTTCATTGAAGAGGCTTTTCACCTCTTTTCTCTCGTCATTCAGAATAGTTCCATTTTAGCTTTCCTCCATGTTTTCCTATTTTTTATATCACAGCTTTGAGAGGGAATTGCAAAGCAATGGGAAAAAAAAACCTTTTTTTTCCCCTACATCCTAATAGTGTACAAGATATCTCTCAGGGTAAGCATGGAATCAACTTAGACTTTAAGTCTAGTAGTTTCTATAAAACCTTGAAAGGTAAATATATGATTATTAAGCATAACACCATGATCTGGTGATTTATTTAAACTACTGACTGCTGGAATTTGTGAGATTATTTGAGAAAAAAAGATTATGTGATATTCTCTTCTTTTTTTTTTATTCCAAACAGGAATTCAGACATTGTTCAAAAATAGAACATTGGGAAAGATGATCTTCTGGTTTTACCCACTTTAGTTTGACTATTATAATGCCATTTAAAAAGTAGAGATATCAGGACCTATTTATGTCTTATTTTGCAGCCTAAATTTAGATTTGCTTTAACAAAGGAATGTAACAAGCAATAAGGAAGGGATGAACTAATCACAGACAGGGGATAAACAGCAAACATAGCTGCTCAATAAAAATGTGCATATCTCTAAATATTCATTTCATTATAAAAATAAAATATGAAACACTATATTTAGAAAGATTTTTTAAAAAATCAAAGCTATTTTGTATCCCAGCACCTTATTCTTATTTAGAGGAGAATATTCTCATATTGAAAGACATATTATAGGTCAAGGGCATATAATAGGGAGGAAAAAAGAAATCCCAGAATCCCAGAATGGTTGAGGTTGGAAGGGACCTCTAGAGATCACCCAGTCCAATCTCTCTGCTCAAGCAGGGTCAGCTTTAGCATATTGCACAAACGAATTCTTTTGAATCTTTTTTATCAAAGGAAAAAAAAAAGTCAGAAAAGAAAAAAAAAAGAAAAGAAAAAATGTGAAATAATATTCTGAGTCTCCAGCTAAGGTAGAATTTTAGACACTTGCTAAAAGTAAATTAGAAGAATTAGATAGCATGATAGATATTTAAAGGACACATGGCAAAGATGTAATATGTTTGAACAGCAGTCAATAATTTCACATATTTTTCTGTTCTTTCTCAAGAGCAAGAATATATTATCAGATTTTTTAATTTCTATATATTTCCTTTTTTACTCTCCATTTTTTTCTTATTCAAAACTATACAATTTTTCTCCATTTTTTCCTACCCTTTCAGTGTCCCCTTCCTTCTCACTGAGAATGATAACTACTGAAAAATGCAGTAAAATCTATACTGAAGACTGCCTGACAATTTCCATTATAAAACAGTATCTTCCACTTATTGTAAGTATGTCATACTTTCTGAGTTTAGGTTGAAATTTTCTAATCTAGATGTTTGTCTCTCAAGCTCAGCTGTTTCCAAGAAAGAGGGTTAGGTAAGTGTGTAGTCACTTTGTTGGAAAGCTTTGTAGTAGGGACAGAGAAATTAGAAACAAGGGCAGCCTCAGGCTAAAAGAATAATTTTTGATCTCCCAATACAAAATCTGTCCATTTCTGGCATATATTCCTTGATTTTTTTTTTCCCCAATTGCTAGGGGCTGGAATTAATAACAAGGCTATAGGTCTTTTGAATATGATCTTCACTGCTAGAACTTCAATGGTAGGGAGAAGAAGAAAAATATATCATGATAGATATTTTGCTACTGAACTACATACATTACAGGGTTACAGGGTATGTAATCATTCTGGTAACAATTGCAGGAAGTGATAGCCAAAGTTAAAAAATATGTATAAATGAAATAAAATAAAAACATGAGAGTGACTGATGCTAACGTACATAGAAGAGAGACAAAAGAGTCTTGAAACTCTAAATATACTGTACACAGTGGTATCTAGATTTTTCAATTTATATTTACACATGGCTGATCACACAGATAAGTACAGACAGAAACATTCTGTAGTCATACAAACATTCACAGAATCAACAGTTTCATCTTATTCATTTTCCTGGCTTGTTAAGATAAAGATATATTAGTGGAAAATGTATATTTATGTCCCCCTTATAGACTAGGGGATCCATATCCCTATATCCTGGGCTATCTAAGGTCATCCCAGCTGATAAGTTGATAAGCTACTCTGTAGCTTATCTTGGATACTTTCATCTCCAGTTGACTCAACATGGACAGGCAGGCAAACTGATGCTCTCTTGTTCCGGCGGCTGGTGCCACAGACACACAGCCTCTGTGACATCATGATCCTTTTCTAGACACTGGCACTTCAGCTTCCAGGTACCCTTTGCTCTTCCCTTAAATATCCAATTATAAGTCCTGTGCAATAGCAAAATGCTCTTCCTCTGCATCCAAAATGAGTTCCATGTGCAGTTGCCCTCTTCAGTTTGAAAGCAGTTCATGACAGATGCAAAAGAGAGGTGCCTCTCTTGTTGACTTATCTTTATGTCTTTCATCTCATGGGACTGATGCCAATGGGACTGATGACTGTTCTCTGAGGGCCTTGAGAGTAGCTGACATAGGATGCTTGTTTTTCTGATTAGGTTATTTGGGTTTCCATGGCTATCACTATTCTTCTTTGTGGAGAGGATTCTTTAATAATATAGCCCTATAATCTCCAGCAATAATACAGAAATTTCGGAGTTACTAGATCAATGGTAAATTACTATATTGTTTACACTTAGATATCAACATTTGGTAATTTCAATATCATCCTAAATACTTACCCGCCGCCCCCAGGCTCTGCGGAGCGCAGGAAGGGCCAGGGCAGCCTCCGGCATAGAATTATCAAGTCATTTTGGCTGAAAAAGACCTTTAAGATCTTCAAAATGGTAAATCGAACATCACCATGCCTACCAAACTATGTCCCTAAGTGCCTCATCTACATGTTCTTGAACATTGCCAGGGACAGTGATTACACTGCTTCTCTGCGCAGCCTGTTTCAATGCTTGACTACTCTTTCCGTGCAGAAATTCTTCCTAACGTCTAATCTAAATCTCCCTGGTGCAACCTGAGGACATTTCCTCTTGTACTATCCATAGTTATTCTTGAGAAGAGATCAACCCTTGCCTCACTACAACCTCTTTCAAGGTATTTGTAGAGAGCAATAAGGTCTCCCCTGAGTTTCTTCTTCTCCAGAGTAAACCACCCCATCTCTCTCAGTTGCTCCTTGTAAGATCTGCACTCCAGACTCTTCATCAGCTTTGTTACCTTTCTTTGGACATGCTCCATTCTTTCTTTCTTTCTTATAGTGAGGGGCCCAAAACTGAACACAGTATTCAAGGTGTGACCTCAGCAGTGCTGAGTACAGGAGAACAATCACTTCTCTAGTTCTGCTGGCTGCACTCTTATTGATACAGGCCAAGTTGCTATTAGCCTTCTTGGCCACCTGAACACATTGTTGGCTCATGTTCAACTGAATGTTGACCAACACCCTGAGATCCTTTTCTGCCACATTGCTCTTCAGCCACTCTGTCCCAAGCCTGTAGTGCTGCCTAGGATTTTTGTGACTGAAATGCAGTACTTGGCCTTGTAGAACCTTATATGGTTGGTCTCAGCCATTGATCTAACCTATTGTGGAAGAACTGTTTGGAAAACTAGGGCCTAACAGAAGTTTTGGCATTACAGAAGTTTGCTTGGAGTGAGATACAGTTGCCACTTCCAGGATGGCTGGTACACACGGACTCAGCTCCTCCACAGTTGCCTAGGCAACACAATCTGCCCTCCTCGCAGCTGCAAACGGGAGTAACGGAGGATGGAGTGGTGTGAAGACCCCGCAGCCAAACTCTGTTGCACTCCCTGTGCTGGGCTGCTGATAAGCCACACAGAAGCTGTCCAATGGGAGATATACAATAAAAAGTCCAGTGCTGAGCTAGAAAAGTGGCAAATCACTTCTTTCGTATTTACTTTGAGTGAACTTTGCTCATTATACGCTCATTTTAATGCCAAAACACACTTCCATCCCAAAAGTTATCTGCCTCTGAGGTATGACCATCCCTCACTGAGCATGTGCTCTAGATTTTCGATTGACTGTATCTTTAAATGAAAGCAAGAAACTTTTTCACCAATCAATAACAATATTAGGTATGACTGTAGTCACTCAAGCTCCACCTGAATGTAAAGAAAAGTATAAAAGGTGAACTAAGGATGAACAACTTGGAGGGAAGATTCCATCGCCATCTCTGGGACAGTCGACGGGCTGACCCCCTTTCCCTCCCCTCAGGTTCAGACATCGCCTGAGAAGACTAACAACTGGGAGGGAAGATTCCATCGTAACTTGTGAGTCAGTCGACAGGCTGACCCCTCTTCTCTCCCCTCAGGCTGGGATGCTGCCTGAGGAGACTGGTGTCATCTGCAAATTTGCTGAGGGTGCACTCAGTCTCTTCATTGAAGTTTCTGAACTTCAGTCTAAGTGGACTATAGGTGACAAAGATACTTATAGAATTCTCACCAAAACAAATTTATTTTTAAATAATGAATAGAAAATTTCCTGTGTGGATATCTACAGTATTTATCACTGGAGTCATTGTATGAGCAGTATGAAAAGTAAAAGTAGGTATTGCATAGTTCAGTAAATTCCTTTTAAAGACTTATTTTATTTTTATATATATTACACAAAATCTAAGCTCAATTACTATTTTTGCACTGTTATATTCAAAGAAAGAACTAAAATATACTCAGTGATAGAAATATATTTTCAATTTTCAGCAAGTAATTAAAAATACTTTAGTAGTGTAGCCTTCCCTCCTATACTTCAATAACTGCATTGATGTTTATAACACAGTTTGGAAAATAAGTGATTACCAAGATGAATTTCATCTACATTGACCCTGCTAGCATATGCATCCTTAATTACACTGAAAAAAAAAGCAGTTCAGACATGATTTCTTGTTTCTTGACATTTTTCTTAAAAAAAAAAACGCACTTGAATCTAAACAATTTGGACATACAAATAGGCCACAAGAAATTGGCCTTTCCTTTGGCTCTATAATTTTACATTTCTTGCAATTGTCTTTCTATGTTCATGAAATAAATTTTTTCATGAGAATAATTTCAAACTTAAAACAGAAATTCTGGCATCTGAAATACAGTAGCTTAATAAGAATTCTTGATAAAATCAGGTCATGTAGACAGAGGTATATTCAGTAGATCCCTTTTCTTAACTTTCACATTTTCCTTTATATCATACATGGAAAATGCTGGAAAGGGAATATATGTTTATCGAGTGGCTTCTGTGAGATCATGCATGATGAGCTCAAATTTTGCACCTCTGGGACAGTAATTTGAATATCTATTCTTATCCTGAGTGTAGCTACAACAACAGCTGATCTGAAATATTCACCACTTTCTTGTTTATAAAACTGTTTAGCATTTACCTCACTGCTCTATGTGATATGAAAATAAGAATAAAAACAATATATTGCACAAGACTAGAAACACAGCAGTAAAAGCCTCCAGGCAGATAAATGTTATCAAGACACCAAACAGCAAAATGGCAGCATATTCAAATTGCACAGGGATCAATACTCAAAAGCAGAAATAAAAGGCGAGTTGTATGCTGATTTTTTTTCCTATAACAAATGTAAAGGAATGAGAAAAACAAAAAAAAAAAACAGAATAAAGTAAGGTATAATTTGCTACATCAAAAATCTGTGTCTGTAATATGTAAAGGACAACAGCTTATAAAAAGACTAGTCTGAAAAGTATAGTAATAATTTATATCATCTACAAATGAATGTGTGATATTTGCCATTTATTTCTTACTGCAGTGAAAAAGATAAAAGACAGAAGAGAGAAAGAGGAAAATATATAATAAAAAGAGATTTGTAAGGTGGTCAGAACATCATTGACCATGGGAGTTTTAGTTCTGAGAAAATTATATAGCAGCTGTACTATCACTGATCAGGAAACATATTCCAAGTTTTAGGAAAATATTATTTCCTACCACAAGAACAGGTCATTCTGTACTCCTCTGAAGCAAATATGTAACCCTGATAAATAAGACAGGCTTATTCAGTGATGAAAATACCGCCTAACAGTAAAACTGGAAAATAAGGTTATCCAGTGTATAGACTGGATTTTAACTAAGAGAATGTTAATGCAACATGTTATTAGGTAAATTAAGCTGGTTTAAATATCACACTCATTACTGCCTTGTTCAGAAATAAATTTTTAAATACTTTTTATTTGCCTATTTTCCAAACAAACAAACAAAAAAAACAAAAAGCAGACCCCAAAATATGTTTGCCTAATTTCAGTATTTCAGTACTATGAATCCTTCAGCTCAGAAAGAAATGTAGTTTCCACAAAAAGACATGGTTCAAGAAACATTACATGTGAGATTCCAGCTTGGAGTTCAGCTGCTTGTAGCACAATCCAGTTATGTAAGCATATTTTTTTTTAATAGATTAATCCATGTGGCCTTCAGCTGGTGATCATCTCAAGTTCTATGTGATCGTAAGGGAAAAATGAAGCTATTACTCTTTTCTGCAAAGACAGGAATAGGATTGCTTAGTGACACAAAAACATGGAAAATTCAAGCTGTACTACTTTCTATACTTTCTCTGTCACTATTGTGATAATATGCCTTAGACAAAACAAATTTTTTTTTTTTTCTGATTCATCTATCTTATTCATAAAGGTAATGATATTACCTGCTATTCTAAAGTTCTTCAATATGCACAGAGCAGGAATTAGCACACAAGAGATAGCTGAGCTTAATATTGTTCATAGGGGCATATTCTGCACTTGTTAGTCTATAGACATAGTGTTCTACCATAGTAATTGACATTTTTAAAAAAGTAGTCATATCTTTTTTTCAAAGAGAGTGCAAAAATGCCTTTGCTTATGGAAAGTCATCATATGTTAATTAATAAAAGAGACGATGTAAAGAAAAAAACTGCTCATATATACGTTAGTAGAACTCAGTGCTTAATTTTATACGTTTCTTCATTAGAATTAGAAGTGATAAGCTATGCCACTTTAAGGAGTATAGAAGCAAAATAAGAAAAGAGAAGTGCAAAGCAGACTCATTTAGCTATTTATTTATATGTCTTAACTTCTGAGCAAAGTGGACAATTAAGAAAAAAACTTCAGAATCCGGATGACTTTTTTAATGAAATCACTAGAAGAAAACTTTCTGACAAATGAAAAAAAAATAATACCATGGCCTGAAAAGATCTTAGATAACTCCAGAATGTCATAGGTTGTTTATACTCACATCAATTCTAAGAAGACTTCAAAGATGGTTTTAAGAGCTCAGAAAGACTGTAAATTTATAAAGTCATAACTTGACTAACTTTTTTTTCCTTTTTTTTTAAGTAAAGATCATATCATAGTAATTCAGTATAAATCAAGCTGTCATAATAATAAAGAAAGGTGCACTGGACATTGAATGACAAGATTTTGCAGAGGGCCCTTGTCAGAAGGTCACATCAAAGGCTAATGTACAATGTTAACATGAAGTTCAATGTCATCTTTGTGTGGTGCTACTCAGCTAAAAAATCTGAGATACAGCTGCTTCTACCTTCATGGCTTTGTCTAAGTTTGACTACCTTCAGATATTAGACACTGCACAGCTGAAACCTGCTGTATTATAATTAGCTTCTTTTCCATTTCTTTTCCTTAAACAAGACTTGTGTCTCATACTTTTCCATTGCAATAGTAAGGAGGGCTGAAAGCTCATAGAAGTTCTCCTTTCTCTGTCACCTAACCTCAGCTGTAATATTTCTTCTTCTCCCTAGCAAAATGTTGGAACAAAACAGAGCACTGGGAAATCTGTGTGCAATCAATAGATATTAGGAGAAGAATTAATCTGTACTAGGATAGACTATCTCACACCCAAAGGATTCCCTTTGGAGAGATTTCCATTTCCTGTGCAATAGTTGCCAGACAAAGAGCAAAAACCCTCAGGGGAAGTTCCAAGCTTCTTCTCTTGATAAAAGATCAAATTATCTCTGCAGACAGAAAGAGAGCAAGCAACTGAGAATGTGCTAGCAAAAAAAGGGAGACATTCTCCTGCTCTCACAGATTCCTGTATATTTCTGATTCATTGTCTAAAAGCTTTCATAGTATGAAAAAACAGGTGATCTCAGGTCATTAAAGAATGACCTTTATCATGAAAGATTTGGAAGGTCTTGGCAATTGCCATAAGAGTCTCAAATACACTAAATGAAGAATTATTGGAGTTGGACAAAATTATAAAGTTTTATGGAAATATTAATTATAGAGAATTTTTTCCATGTTTGGATCTATGGCTCAAATTATGCCTAAGGTATTATTTTGGCAATTCCTGACAGTGGCATCTCTGATCTATAGTAAATTAAAAGGAATAAGAGAGAGAGAAATTTAAACCTTTTTTTTTATTTTTTTCCACTCTCCCTACTTCTGTCTCCACTCTGTCTCAGGTTTATTTGTACATTGCTGGATCACAGAGGAAAACAGAATTGAAAAAAGACTGCAAATGTTGGGTGTATAAACAAAAAAAAATAAAGTAGAAATTTACATATTAGTCAAATAGCCACATTTAACAAAACACATCATTTGAGCAATCTGAGAATTTTATTTGTCCTAGATTTTCTTCTCACTTGCAATTAAAATAGAAACCTAAATCTCAGACTCTTATATGAAATTATATATTTATTGACTCTTCTAAGAGTTGGGCTAATTTCTAACGTTCTTTTAGTACAAAAGAAAAGTAGTTTTGGGACCAAATTGGAAATGTGAGACTAAGTTTGCATCTGTAGTTTAAGCTGTGAAAAGAAGAAGAAAAGATTCATCATTTAAAAGATCAAGAGTTTCAACTTTGTTCAGAAAAAAAGGACCACAATTTTTCTTTATATGTAAACACGTTTTGGTATATCCAGGTCATAATCATTTTTAGAAAGCTAAAAATTAAATGTGTGTTTGAAAAAAAAAATTACAAAGCTCTAAGTAATGAATTTAAATAAATAAAAAAAAAACCAAAAAAAACATAGAGAGAGATTGATTTGCTTGACTCTTCATTTAAGTATGATAATATGGCCTGGTTAGAGAAAATTGTGCAAAAGATGGCTAATGTTAATAATTTATAGAGAGACATACTAAGTTCCTGTAATTGGAAGCTGAGAGCAGACAAACTATGAATAAGCCAATAATGAATTTGTATTAGTTAAAACACTAACCATCATGGTTATAAGGGTTGATAAAAATAACTATTATTTATTAAGTTAATAATATATAACTTAACCTTAACAAGTTAAACAATATGTTTTACTTCAAAAAGGAGATAATTCAGGGAAATCAAATATATGTGTTCTTCAAAAATTACAATACTGTAGCAGCAGTCCATTTTGTTCTATAATCTATACATCTATGGAAATAACAACTGATTTGGAAGTTAACCAAATGTGAAAATTATCTGCAGAAACAGAAACATTTTGATACAGAGGATAATACCTGATTAATCAGGATAGGGGTAAGATCAGTTGTCATGTCTGTGTAATGGGTTATATAGTCACTTATTGGGAATGGATTTTAAAGGGAAATGCCTTGAAGTTACTGGGCTATGCTAGACTGTTTTGTTCTAGTGAACAGCTAAAGAGCAGAAAGCAAGTGCTACAAAAATGATTAAGAGATTAGAATATCTCTCAGCTCTCAGGAGATGCTGAAATAGCTGTTGTTGTTCATCACGGAAAACAGAAGTCTTGGGGAAAAAAAATAATAAACATCTGACGGGAGTATGGAAAGAGCATGGGTCCACACTCTTCCCTGTGGTGTCCAATAACAATACAAAAGGCAATGGCAATAAGCTGAAGCACAGATAATCCCACTTGCACACAATAATTCTCCATTGTGAATGTGGCTGCACATTGGAACAAGTTATCTCCAATGGTTGCAAAGTCTCCTTCCTTAGAGATATTCAAAATCCTACAAGCTATGGTCCTGAGAAACTCACTCTAGGTCACCCTCCTTGAGCATATGTTTGAATTAAAGTGATTTCCTGAGATCTCTCCCAACCCCAATTTCTCTGTGATTCTGTGACTTGTCTTTATTCAGCTGTCATGAATGGGATAATAAGCTAGAATAAAAAAGGCAATATTTGACTCTGAAGTTATAACATTGGATTTATGAGACTGAAAGTGAGGAACACACTGAGTCAGATGAAAATAATCATCTAATTTGGTGTTCTGACTCTGACAGCTGCCATTTAAGAGATTCTTCATATATAAGAAATTTACCTAATGAGAATACAAGATCTCAAAGTTCAGTGAAAGTTAGTTTCATAAATTTTCAGTATTTCATTTCTTCTATTCTCTAACTTTTCCTCTGAATCAATACATTATCCCTCATCTACTGGAAACATTCTGCTGATTTTTTTTTTTTAAATTGAAGCCTAAAATCAGGTGTTTATTTTGAAATTTCTTCACAGAAATTTCATATAAATATAACTACAGGTCCAATGATCAATGATTATCTTCTCTCCAATGATCAATGATTTTCTTCTCTCCTTCAAAGAGGACCTTGTGGGAATTTATCAGGAGCAAGTCAGTAATAATCCATATGACTTCAGATCAATTCTATCTTTGAGGTATGCTCTTTCCCTCAAATTAGTCAACGTTTACAAGGAACTAATGTTTCCTTCTGATTTTATAAACCGGGATGCATATTTCCATTACATAATGTAGTCAGCTGATGTCTGTCTCTCAGGTCTTTCTCCTTCATTTAAGTTCTTGATATTGCAAAATTAACACTGTCCTCTTTTTAAATTACATGATTAAGCTATGAAGATAATAGGACTACTCAGAGAAAAAGAAGAAAGTTATAAAAGTAGATAGTAAACAAGGCCAAATTCCTACCACCTAATAACATGGCACAAATCAAGCCCATATGTCTAAACTTTCTCCTTCAGTGCTTCTTCACTCCTCAAATGTGCTTAAGTGTAATAAGAATTAAAAGTGACTGATGACAGGAACAATTCACAATATTGTTCTATAGCTGAATTTCATTTGCCAGGATATATGTGACTAGAGTACTCTACACAAGTTACACAAATTATAGTGCTGACAGGTAGAGACAACATTTTATCTTTCTGTGACTTTACATTAACATTTGGATTAGGTCTTACAATTTTTTTGCAATGAAAAATCTTGAAATAGGCTAGCTTTGGTATTATCAACATTTTGGTTTTTTACAATTTCAACCTCTTGGTAACACATACAAGATGAATCTTCATTTATTTTCTGTTTGTTTACTCTTTGAATGTCACTCTATTGAAACAGTATATTCAGTCTGTATAACAAAATAAACTATTGAAAAACTTTTGAATAGGATATCTCTCCTCCCTAATGCAGCCCTGCCTCTTCCTTGTATGTTTTAAAGCAGAGCAAATGACCCCTTACACTTTTTTTTTTTTTTTCATGAAGAAGCTAATGTGAATGACACACTAGCTCTCCAAAATATGTGGGAAACTAATGCGTTTGATCAAGGCTTGCAGCTGTCAGTGAGACCCTACCCATTCTTATTAGTGTGTTTTGGATTAAGATCTACAAGTTTCCTGTGCTTCCACACAGTATACAATGAATACTTCTGTCCCAGCCTCCCGGCACATACGTTAATGGACAATTTAAACCAAAAGAAAAGTATCTCACCAAATACAGATGACTATAATCAAATATAGATGACTATGCTCAGTTCATTCTACTTTAGATATCTAAAAACTTAATAAAGAAACCATAATAAAAATGCCTGTTTATTGATGTTGACTGTAAAAGAAGTCTAGTGTGCCTAATTTATATTTAGAGTAGCAGAGATTAATCCTAACCAGCCTTTTCCTTCAGCAGAAATAATGTACTGTCATTACTTGAAGGGAAAGTATAATAGCACATCGTTGAGTGCAAAATATTTATGCCAAATAATGTATTCAAAAACAGAGAATATTCCTGATTGCATTAACTTAATTACTTGTATATTCTTATTTTCTCTTATTAACTAGAAACACAATCTCACTAACAACTTGTACTTATTCCTGAGCTTCTCTTTTCTTTAATTCCCTCATTTTTCTTCATATGTTATTATATATGATTGTTCCTTTTCTCTTCAGCTTATTCATCATATAACTTAATATTAGTGTCATACAAATGCAGAAGTCCAAAAGTAAAACTCTGTTCATCAAAGATTACATGAATTCATTTCATTATACCCTCAAATTGTGAGTTACAAAAAAAGTAGTAAAAAATTTTACATTGATCTCTTGTTACTTTAATTTGTGTTATCGGCAGCATTCTGCAGCGCTTTTGGAAGTACTGTTTACTAAAACAAAAACAAGCAAACAAAAGCAATGAAGGCCAAAGAGACTTTTATTTAAAACCTTGGTTCTGGCGAGGATATAACTAGCATATTGTGAATGCACCAAGGAGCAATATAACTTCAGACGTCTAGCCTAAGGTAAATAGTTTGAATTTCATTCTAATAAAGGAAAAGGTGAGAAAGTAAACCAAAGACGAATTCCTCTTTACTTAAGCTTCCTGAAGCTGTCTTCCATCGTCTTCAGAAGGAATCTATATGTCTCATTAATTTTAGATGCATGACTTATAAGCAATTCAGATTAATTAAAATGTACTCTGCCCAGGCTGCCTGTGTTTTGCTTTTGCATTGAATTTATTATCCAAATTTGATATCTCTATCGTCTTATTTACAATGTCATCACAACAATAAAGAAGAATGACATCACTGAAGGAAAAAAAGAAAAAACAGTTGCAGGTTTGTGCTGACATTTCTTCTTACAGGATTACATTTACAATTTTGTGTTTAAAAACAAAATTATTAAAATTGTCATTTTTTATTATTTTCAAATGTTATGTTTTCTGATATTCTTATGGTATATATTTAACATATAGTAAAGACATTAAGGCTAGGCAACACAAATTAAGCTAAGTCAAGAGGAAAATATCCATGATTCTCTCCTTTAATAATCAGATGAAATTTTAAAATACATATACGCCAGTTTGTTGTACTGTTATATTGTTTTCCAATTCACAGCCATTTTCAGACATAAAAAAATGTTTTTCTTATCAGATATAAAAAAAAATGTTTTTTTAGTCCAAAGATGCCTAGGGATTTACCAAAATGCTATCCTTCATTATCAGATGATTAAGGTTTAGCTAGAATATTTTAACCTCATATTCCTCTTAAAATAAATAAATAAATAAAAAATAAAAGAATAATCAAAAAGTGATATAAGTGAAAAAAGTCAGACAAGTGAATGCATTATACATATGTGAAAAAAATATTTTAGCTAGTGAAAGACTCTGTACAATGTCTCTCCATAGAGGAGTGAAACATATATTGGCATGCGAGTAAACATCTTATAAGATTAAAACTCCAGCTATACCTGATGGAAGGAGTTTTCATATCCTTGTTGATATATTATTTCTGTGAATATATTTACATAGATTTTAATGCTTATACATTGAGAACTAATAACTCTTGTGATAAAATGTTTCTGAGAGCAAGGAACAAGCATCGTTATAGGAATCCATTAATCAGTGTAACCTTAAGCAGGTACTAATACAAAACATTTTCTTAACAAAAGGAAATTTCTGTTGACAAGCCTAACACTTATTTTATCTATTAACTTCATCAAAGCTCTGTATGGACCAATGTGCTTTGCCTGCCCTGCACCCTCTGTTCCAATGCTCCAGTGGCTTAGGGCCAGGGTCCCCAGTCCTTGCCTGATCGACATCTTAAGATGATAGCTCAGTTGCAAGCTCTGTGTCCAGCCCCATCTCCTGCTCTCCTAACTTGCTGACTGGACTAACTGGCTTATCTTTGAATTGGTCTCGTTATCTTGCCGTAACTGATGGCCCTGGATGGAACCTGTTAGTACCACCGACCCATCTCTGCTTGCACGCTCTGCAACTGTGTCGCTTCTTAGTCATTTCTCAAGATGTTTTAATGAAAATGATGAGCTATGTCATTGCTTGGATTTCTCATAAGTAGATGTAATGTACGTGTAGGTGTGCAGGTATGCAAGCATAGATACATACTAGGTATCATTTAACTTTGCCTTTGTAGTCTCCAAAGTCTGGAGAGTAATCTCCAGAGAAACATAGCTCAGATTTATTATAAATTAAATATGCTATTTTTGATACTGCTTATATATCTATTTGCAGATGAAAAATAATATTGATTTGGCGGATGTAAATGATTTAAGGACAGAATTGTATAATCCATCCTATTTAAAAATAGCAATGATAAACAGGGGAGTCTTATGAATGATAGAATATATAGGTGTTTTTAAGATCTAATTATTTGCATTAAATTTTAGTGCTGAGTCTGGTGATCTGGATGAGCATTTTGCAAAACTGAAATTTTATGCTAGACTCAATTAGGGGAATATACTGCTCTTTTATTACCCTAGCTCAAAGGTGGATTAGCACTCTATTTCCAAAGAAATGTAGGAGCCATTGTTGTTGTTGTTTGTTTGTTTCCTGCAGCATATTCTTTTTAATAGAATTTAGAAAGTAAGGTTTCCCCTGGACCTTGCAAGGCTTCCACTGAGCAACTCTGAGTTCTTCCTGTTTGCTTGAACCTCACGTGCTCATATCATTGCTGCCTGGACTGTTATCTACACAGCAGCAGATCAGAATAAAATTACTATAGTATTAGGTACAAAATAATACAAAAAGATCATAAAATTAAGGCAGTTCAACATGATTTCAAATAATCTTAAAATAATTTTTCTTCTTATGAACCATAGTCTTTTTTTTAAAGAGTTTCATAACTGTCTAATTTCTCAGGCTTTAGACAGAGGGAATAATAAATTGTTAATGAATCTGTATGAGCTTATCCACAAAAATAAATCAGTATGCTTTGATTAAGTAATGGAATAACATTATTCCTTTATTTTCCATAGACCTGTATGGCAACAAAGGGAAACCAAGGGCAATAAAACCCTTTGTTAGGGCAACAAAGATGATTAGGGCAACAAAGATGATTAAGGGACTGGAACATCTCTCATACAAAGAGAGACTGAGTGAACTGGGCCTGTTTAGCTTGGAAAAGGAAAGGTTGATAGAGGATATGATTAACATGGTGTAAGTTGCAACACAGGAGGTTCCATCTCCATGTGAGGAGGAACTTCTTTCCTGTGAGGGTGACAGAGCACTGGAACAGGCTGCCCAGGTAGGTTGTGGAGTCTCCTCTGGAGGTCTTCAAAACCCACCAGGATTCCACCCTGTACCACATACTCTAGGTGTCCCTGCTTGAGCAGGAAGGTTGGACCAGGTGATCTCTAGAGGTCCCTTCCAACCTTAATCATTCTGTGGTTCTGTTATTTTGCATTCCTTTAAAAATAATATGAAAGTAAACTCCAAAATAACAGAAGAAAAAGGAGGAGAGGAACAAAGAGGAATGGAGAAATCTCACAAGTATATTAACAGTAGATTATTTTTCAGGCTTTCTAAAATATCAGTGCAATGCAATTGCATAGTGCAAGAGCTACAATTCTAATAATTTTGGAATATATATATATTGTCTAATAGGCAGTAATAACTAACTATGGCGTACAGAATGAACTGTCAATGACCACTGGAAAAAAAAGAATGCAGCATAGAGGAATTTAGCACAGAGGAGCATAGAGGTTGAGGGTGATATTGGGATCCATGAAAGCCCAGGCACTCATATGATAATGCCAGAGTCCTCAGACAAGTGAAGGACAAAACAAAGGTCAGTCATTTGTCTTCAAATGAAGGCAGCCTTGATTGCTGGGCCAGTTTCAGAGACATCAGGAAATGGGTGGAGGTCCACAAAGAATACTGCAGTATCAGGATAACCAGAAACAAAAGATCTGATCTGGGCCACCTGAAGGTGTTATTTCTATCATCTTCCTCATGGTCAAAAGCCGCCTAGGTAGCAGTATAGAAACTGTGAGTATTTTTCCACCTAAGGAGGCAGGAAGTTCATTGCTGAAGCCAGCTCTAAATTTGGCTAAGCTGGGGAGTAACTGGTGCTTATCCATGTCGAAGTGCTGCTTCTACAGCTGCTTCATAAATCTACGCTATGTTGAGCCTGCTGCTTTGGGTAGGTAATCAGGTATTTGGAAGCTATCTATGTATTATACTGAAATTAATAACGTGGTTGCAATTTATGCATATATAGGAAAAGAAATATGTGAAATAGCTGTGGATGCTTGCCATATACCTATCTGAACTAATTGTGTGTTTGGGGGGTGTGTATCTGCAGCAACAACATTAGAGCTAATGCTACATGAGTATGTGGGTTAACCCATAAGACTTAGTGAACAGCATGGTCTAGAGTGGTTTCCCCTCCCCCTGCCTACCCAGTCTTGTTCAAGTTTTGCTGATCTGCTCTGTAATTTGGATGCAACAAATTGGTAACAAAACTATTTATATTAACGATTTATGACTCTATGATTTAATTCTCTTTTCCTAAGAATTTTAGAATGCATATATTATACAGATAAGACTGACTGGTATTGCTCTGGTGATTATAAAAGTAAGTTACATGGATGCTTTTGTTTTTATGTTTAAAACAAAGTTTGAAGGTATTTATGTCAAGAAAGCTATTTATTTACTAGGGATGCTTATTTCCTTGACCTCGTGTGGGCAGATGGTAGAGGCCATGCACACACAATCAACAGAAATTGCAAAAACAGGAGAGAAACCAATGGTGCTGGGAGAATGGCACCCAAGGGGACACTAAACACAAGCCGAGAATTAGAAGAGTGATGTTTTCATAACAGCAGCTTGTGCTTGTACATTTTTTTTTCTTTCTGGCAACAATGTGAAAATACTAGCTTTGAAAAAAATCCAAGATGATTTTGGAATCCTAACAAATACACACACATACATGCGCACGCACAAACACGCACACATACACACATGCACACATACACACACACACTCTCTCTCAACAAATTCACAATTAAAAAAGACTACAGAAATCATTTATGCATTTAACTTTTATGCCTTCTCTGTTGTTTTCTCTCCAAACTATATCTCTGTAGCTGGGAAAAAACAGCAAAAAATAAAAGATAAAAAAAAAATGGAGAGAAATTTATTACAAGAAATACATTACAAAAGGAAAAACTATAGATTTTGTTGGGACAACCAGAAATAATCATTAGGTAAAGAAATACACATATGCTTTTTTCTTCCTTTGCTTGTTTAGCTACATGCACACATATATATTTATACATATATGTATGAAGGTGGGTGAAGGTAATCCATACACAGATAAAAAAAATAAAAATAGACTAAGGAAGAAGATGTTTCTTTGCATCTCACTATGCTCCAGGTATTCAAAGATTGTATATTCTAGAAGTGCTTTGGTGTTCCTCTCCTTTTGACAACACATACACACATACAAACACATAACAAGCTAATGATAAAATAATTGTTTTTTTTGTTTTAATTATATTTTCCCCATTTGGATGGCCCCATCTAAATTTTACCAATAAAGATAACTCCTGTCAAATATTTAAAAAAAACCCAAAATACATTGAAACACATAATTTGTACATGTCACTTGAAAAGCAGAACATTCTACATCTTGTGAATTCTTTTTATCCTTCATATTTAGATAATATTTAAGATTTTTCATAAGAGATATATAGTATCTTATATCTTATCTATTTTAAAGGAAACAACACTACAGAACATCTTCAAAGCACTTGGTAATAGCTATCAGAACCAATTAAGTAGAAAGTTTCTTTTTATTATTCAAGTACAATTTTACATTGGCATTAGTGGGTGCATACACAGCTTCTCTTATTACTTTTTCCATCACTTGTAAATAATTATAAGAATTATCCGTGCAGAGAAAGCCTAGCATTATTTTTTTCCAGTTGTCTTAACAGCAACATAGTTTTGAAAAGAACACATAAATACTTGAAATTAAAAGACTTTTTCTTCTCCATTTCTCCCATATTTTAACTTGCTCAGTATTTTTCAGAGCCTAACCTACTTAGAAGTAGTATATGAAAATACACATAAAATTCCTATAGAAATTGTAAAAACAAGTTTATGTTCTACTCACTGTTCCTAGACATTGCTGTTCTTGAAGAGGCTCCTGCTCCTCTCTTTGTTATCTCTTGCTGCTGTTTTTTTCCTCCTTGAGAAGTGCATCTAAAGAACTGGAATGGTTAATAGAATGATAGGCAAAGAAACGCATGGAAAGAAAAAATCAGATGTCTTGCTTTTAGGACCCTAACTCTTGTTCCGGCAGAGATGACAGTGAGTACTGACACTTGTGATGAAAACAGAAAGAAGGAAGAAATGTACAGGCTTGGTTTAAGGGTTCTCAGCCTCAAATGGTACTTGTGCTTTTTGAGTAACTGAGCTGGGAAACTTTTTAGAGAAAAAAAGTTTCTAGGAAAGACCATAAAATGTTTTGTGGTATGTTAAGTGCTGAGAGAAGGGTCATTAAGAGATGCATGTAGATATATTATGTTGAAGACTTACTACTTCTGATTCCATATTACAATCAGCATTTTATTATCACATTTTATCAATTATTATCATCATCAGAGTACCTTCTGCTGTCTAGACAATATATACACTGCCTCCTTCAGTCTGTTCAATGTATTTCTGTGGCCATCTTCACTTCCTAATATCTACCATGAACACAGGTTCATGGTAGATATTAGGAAAAAATTCTACACTGAAAGGGTGGTGGAGCATTGGAACAGGCTGCCCAAGGAAGTGATGAAATCACTGTCCCTGGCAGTGTTCGAGAAAAGTATAGATGAGGCACTTAGGAACATGGCTTAATAGATATGGTGTTAAGGGGCCTACAGATGTACTCGATATTGAAAGTCTTTTTCAACCACAATGATTGTATGATTCTATGATCTTCATCTTAATCTGTTCTTTTACATCCCATTTAATGAATTCTAGTTTCCACTTTTCCAGGGCCTTAAATAGTTTTATTTTATATAACACACATTGTTCCAGCTCAGTCATGCTGTTTTCCCCACAGATCATCAGTTCACAGCTGAAATTAATCTAATAGGAAACCAATCCTAATCAAAAGGATCCTTGAAAACTTTTCTGTCTTCTGATGAATTTTTCCACCTCAGAGTCCATAGAAAAAAAAAAGTTTAAATTGAGAGGCTTTTATTTACTTATTTATTGGTATCTTTAATTAAAAAAAAAAAAAAAAGAGAGAGAGAGAGGGAGAGAAATGGTCTCACCTGAGTCTTACCTGACTCTAGCCCACTGCTGCGGGAAAGGTTGTGGGATAAATGGCCCTTTGGGTCACAGCAATGGACTAATGATAACTCTGTTGTGTTTTGATAGGATTATTAAATAGCAGCTACCCCAACATTAAAATTATTCATTCCGTATCCAGTCCACACTCAATCCTGGTCCACTATAAGATTTTCAATGTAAAGCTGGTATATTCAATACACATTCACATGGCTGTTATACCTAAATTTTAATTCACTTCCTCAATTTATGAGAAACAGATTCATCCTGCAGCATAGAATATGATTTGGAATGAATAGCAGCAGTAAGGGATGGTTACAACTAGAAGTTATTAACTCTGCCAATTGTAGAATTTCCAGAAACTTCCCAGTGCAAATATCTGATTTCCTTATATGAATCCAGCTTGAATTTGTTTATATAAATTTCAGACAAAGCAGATAAAACTTTAAGGAATTAATCTGAACTAGAGTTAGCTATACTGGATATTATTTTAAAAATAAGGAAACACTCTTTTTTATGGAAAGACATTTTTTTATATCAGGGAACGAGTGTCTGAAGTAACAAGAATTTTGTCTGCAAGTAAAACATATACTCCATTATGATTTAGTTACATGTCAATCCTTTCAAAAATGCTCGTGGTCATTAAAAATTTTCAGTGTCAGTGGCTATGATCCCTGGAGAAACTAGGCTCCCTGATTATACTTAATTTTTTACTTGTTCCTGAACTAGTAATAATAAACATATGTTAATAAAATTGCTCACATGCTGATGTGAAAAAAAGGCGAATATGCTCCATTCACATTCAGCTTGTACAAACAACTGAACAGTGTATGCACTGTCCTGCTTCTTTTTAAATTTAATTTTAATGTTATATACATTGGTTAAAAAAAAAAAGTTTTCTTTATCAGGACATGTGTAGTCTTGCAGCGCTATGTGGAAAAATTGCTTGGAAAACTGGGGCCTAACAGAAGTTTTGGCATTACAGAACCTTGCGTGAGACACAGTTGCCACTTTCAGGATGGCTGGTACGCATGGACTCAGCTCCTCCCTAATTTAGGCACCAAATTTAGATATGCAGGAACTTCCAAATCCACCTGGATGCCACCCTATACCACATGTTGTAGGTGTCCCTGTTAGAGCAGGGAACTTGGACTAAATAATTCCTAGAGGTCCCTTCCAACCTCAGCCATTCTGTCATTGTGTGATTCTGTGATTTCCTTCTAGTGGCTTTTAAAAACATTTGCCTTCTGTTATTTCCCATAGCTTAAGACACTGGTTTTAGGGTTTTGTCCTCAAGGTATGTAAACTCAATTAAGCACAATCTAGGTGACAGAATTTGACAGAGTAAAGCCCCTCTGTGACTTCCTAGGGATAAGACTGGTGGAGCTTTAGTATTACACAGGAAAAATTTCTTCCAATTAGATTGAAAAATGTATGGGTTCTGTTTGTTTATTTGTTTTAGTGTATAGTATTTTCCACAGAAAATAAATGAGGCTGTAAAAAGCCTGACAACGTGTACGATAAAGTGCCAGGTGATGCTAGCTAAATTGCTGGAGGGACTAGTCTGACTACATGCATTTTTTCCCAACATCCTATCTTGGTAATTTTCCACTTTGTGAAAGTGACAGAATACTAGCTGGCTGAAGGTTTGTGCTTTCACATGTGTGTTTTCCACTGCCTAAACAAGTCTCTCAAGCTTTCTTTAAAAAGAGTGCATGTATGTCAATAGTTTTGGTGCCATTAAATATCCTTATGGAAAAATATAAAACAATTCAAAACTTTATATAAAAAATATAGTTCTATTTTAGGGAGCAGAGGGCAACTGGTTCATCAAATCTCAATTTCAGGAAGTGTCTATAAATAATTCTGAAATTAATTGATTAGAAGAGCATATTTGTTTTATTTACAGTATGGATCCACTCTATTTACACCACAGTGTTGAAAACTGGAGTAAGGAGAAATGGATTCAGGGCTCCTCATCTCTACTCTACACAGAACATTTGATACAGAGTGCTCAGTGACGCAAAGTAGCCTTAGGGAACCTCTGACACTATTTCTGTTATCAGCACCTCCAATGTAGCAATTTTTCACCATTAGCAGTGGGAAAACAACAACAACAACAAATCCTAAAAATTACATGCCCAAAAGAGCTATTTTTTATAGTAGAAAAGACCAAAATGCCAGAAGTACCCTGGAGATGTAAGAAGTCACTTTAAGAGGGCAGATTGAGCACTTTGGGAGAGAAAATAAACATACATGAAATTATCAAGTTCATAGAATCATAGAACGTGTAAGGTTGGAAGGGACCTTAGAGGTCATCTAGTCCAACCCCCCTGCAAACGCAGGGTCACCTAGAGCACATGGCTCA
>JAUBOD010000342.1:167576-181031 GCA_032353885.1 Nothura maculosa | reverse complement strand
GGAGCAGCCTGAGGGCGCGGAGCTGACACTCTCTCTGCAGACTGCCCCCTCGATGAGTCTTGATTGGTGTCCCCATCTAACTGTTCCCCTAGGTCCAAGGCCTCATATCTATTAGATAGGGTCAGTGGTGGGGGTGGAGTGGGTCTAGGAAGGGTTGTCCTGCCACCCCGAACAAGGACCCTTTTTCATTGCTGTTCATCCTCAGTTATTGCTAATTCTCTTCCTTCTGCCCCGTGGCAAGAGGGTGTTGTGTTTTCAGGATGAACCAGGAGGTTTTCTGGACACCTCTCCTTAAAGGACTGCAGAACGCAGCGCTACCAGTCCATCTCCCTCTCACAATCCCTGATAGACCTGAGCCTTTCCACCTCCTCCTTCAGCTCTGCCACGAGGCTAAGCAGGTACTCCACCTGCTCACACCTAAGGCAGGCAGAGTTTCCGCCACTCCCCAGCACCAAGGAGATGCTCAGGCACTCCTCGCAGGTAGTGACCTGGACTCCTGCATGCTTCTGTGGAGGTTCAGTTTGGGTTGCCACAGTCTTCTTGGTGCAAGCTCTCTGACGAGTGGAGACCATAATTTCCCCTTCCTTTCCGCTGATAGAGGAGACTGCGGGTGGAGTTCGTTTGCTCGCCTGGGAAGGCACTCCCCGCCCGCGCAAACTGACGCGCCGCGCTCCCTGGGTGCGGCCTTTCAGTTCCCGCCTGGCCTGCCGGCTCCGCCCCCGCAGAGTCAGAGCCGCCTCGGGCAGAGGGCTCCGCGCTGCCCGCTCAGGGTTCGGCGCCGGGGCTGCTGCCTGCGCTTTCTCGCTCGGCCGCAGTGGTTCGCCTCTAGACAAGGAGCTCTGGCACGGGCGTCCGCTCCAGAGCCCTTCCCTTCGAGATCAAGTTATTACAGAGAAAATAATAATAATAATAAACCTTTTTTCAGACCTTGTAGATGTCTCAACATCTGTAAATAGCAAGAGTGACACCTCCTTTATCTTCACATTTGTTTCTATTGTCTCTTTTGTTGATCTTAGAGCCAGGAAGCCATTTTCTAGCACTGTATAGCATACAGAATATTAGATGTACCTGATGTTTGCAATGGTCTCTTGGCTTTACTATAAACCTGACAAATATGAGTGGGGAGGAGGTGAGAGTAAATGTGCAAGGAGCAATTTTAATTGCAAACGAATGAGAAATTAATGCAAATGCATTATTATCATAAGCAAAGTGGGAGGTAGGTACCTTTATGTTCTTAGGAAAAACAAAGTAGCTTTTGCTACAGTGTCTTTGACCAAGACTGTTACTCCAGAAACTTCAGTTTCTTCAGCAGACTAACTGAAGCGTCTCCATAATGTTTAAAGTATGTAGATCATTTTTTATGATGATATCTTTCAATACTGAGAGAACTACCTTGATTACAGTTGAACTACCAAAGAGCAAAATCTTACTGCTGCAAGAAAATGACAATAATTTCATTCAGAAATTCTAATTCTTGAAAGGAATAAAAAAAGAGGTTAAAGCCCTTTTTCAGAACTGTACTTACTGGAGACAACACTTACTGGATGATACTTACTGGAGAGCTCTTAGTGATAGTGACAGTAATATCTATTGCATGAGTAATAAAATAAATAGCTTGTACTGATTCAGAGCTTCTTCTAACTCTAATGAGTTTTGTAGACCCAAGGATATTTGATGAGGTATTTTTGAAATAATGGTGAAAATCTTTGGAGAACATAGAATCCTAGATTCCTTAAGGTTGGAAGGGACCTCTAGAGATCATCCAGTCCAATCCCTCTGCACATGCAGCGAACATCTTTATCATATTGTTCTTTGTTCAGTGACAAAACACACAGCGTAAATTTATTCAGCATGTCAAAGACTTAAGTTAAAATACTAAGAAAGAGAGTTTGAGATCAAATATACTTTCTAAAATGTCCCCCAGATCTTATTAACATATCTTAATTTACTTATTAATAATTTACTTATTTACTTATTATTTACTTATTAATAATTGTTTTCCTAATTTCATGAATTATATAAAATTACAAAATTAACAAAACAACACAACAAAGCAAATCCAGAAGAAAATAATACCTTAAAAGAAGGATCTGGATAAAAAAAGTAATAAAGGAATGAGTGTAAATATGTGGATCCTAGAATCACAGAAATATTCAAATGCTGCTAGTCACTCAAAAAAAAAAAAAGAAAAAAAAAAGCTATGTAACATATATGACCATATTTGTAGGTTTACTTCTCTAGGTTTGACTATTTTTTAACAATCCTATTAAGTATAAAACAAACAAACAAACAAAACAAAATAAAAACACATCTTAAGTGAATCAGCTAGGATTAAGGTCTACTCAATTTTTATGTAATTGTTTCAGAGACAATAGACAGATCATTATTAATAAGATTTCTGAGAGAAAAAAAAACTAAAACAACAACAGAAAATCTACATTTACAGATCTAGGTGATCTGCCAAGTTTCTGAACATGCTGCTCCTGTTTTGCTAAATTTATTCCAAAAACTAAATATATAGTGTCTGTATACTGCAAGAAACAGAACATTCAGAAAATAACAATGTTGTAAAGTTTAACAGTGAACCTAAAGTTACAATCCCTGCATGTTAATGAAGTTACAGTTAAATTAAGGAAGCCACTTAAAAGTGAAGGTAGTTGAACTCCGATCTGAAGTTACAGCAAGGGCAGAAAGAATGCTGTTTTACAGACCTAACCCTCCTAACCCCATCAGCGATACGCAGAATCTTAAGTATTTCAGTCTGTAATATAATGGTTATACATTACTGAGCTGGTGACTCATTTCAAGTGCCTGAAAGTAAATGTATCATTTTAACCATGCCATTTGAAAACCCCTATGTTACTCAAAGTACCTGCACTGGACTTGCAACTGTTGAATGGAGAGCTGTCCTCTCTTTGCCCTATTGGACTCTAGTAATAGCTGGAGGTCACACACGTTTTCTTACCATATTTCCAGGATCACTAGATATCTATGTTCTGGCTAATGAATCATGTTTATGGTCTATACGATTGATGTTGTATAGAGAAATAGTTCTCCAGCCTAAGAGAGATGTCTATTCTACAGCAAAATGTAATGTTTTTCAGTTTCCTCCAAATGTACTGTCTGGATGCCCTTAACTTTCTTTGAATTTAGACTTGATAAAGACTTGATTCAATAAAGACTGGAATTTAGTCTCTATATATAAAACACCTTCATGCAGAAGCTTAGATTTAGTTAGCTTAGTCTTTATCTGAATACTACTCTTCATAGGAATTCGTAGGAATTAGGATGGACTGTCTTAAAATGTTTTGTGACAATGAATGCAACTAAATGCTTTCTCTATTGTGAAATTTATTTAAGCCCTTTTTTACCATCTCTCTCCTTGCTTTCTCCGCTACCTTTTCCTACTAATACACTAACATTTACTAATGGTATGGCTGTAGCAATCATATTGTAAATAGGATTTGAGAAACAGCCCATGTTATAAAATAAAAAAGCAAACACATTTTCATTTCCAAAAGAGAAAATGAATATAAAACTATATTATCACACATATTATTCTTTTGTCTGTTATCTCCATGTCCTTTCAGGTACAATTGGCAGCAGCTAGTACAAAATACTCTCCCTGTAGTGCTTTAGTTAAGCAAACAGCAAGTAAAAGGAAACATGTTGATTCAAAACTGTACACATTACTAATTACAGTGCTGAGATAGGAAGCAAGCAGGTGAGTAGCTCCATTTACTTTTATGTATATTTAACCTAAATCCAGGCAGCCCGTACAATGTATTTTATTACCATTAAGCAGGTTTATTACATAGAGTTAATGATCTAAGTGGATAAATCAGAAACTGGTCTAGGTAAAAGCTTAAAATATACATATCTAATACAAATTAGTGGCACACAGGGAAACATTAAGAACAATATAAGATCAGTGGTAAGTAAAAGCTGAAGAGATTGAAAGCATTGGCTGAAGCATTGAAAAGGCAAAACTGAGGAACACAAGAAGAGGAAGAAAGAAATATGGAGTGAAACTGTAATGAAGATACTTGGAGAGAAGGAATGAGAGCAGCAAGGGGTCAGAAAAGTTACCAATAATGGTAGTCAGGCTCTTCTGAATGACTCTACCTGCCCAGTCCAGGAAAGAATTCAAATGTCTTCCTCACTTATCTCCCTTCTCCCTATAAGAGATTCCTCCTCCCACATTATGAGTTCTCCTTCGCTTAAAATAGATTAACAAGCATTACCTGCAATTAGGAATGCAATTAGTTGCAGTTGCACTAGAATGTCATTAAAGCAAATTGTGTGTCTTTTGGTTCACAACTTTTTTTTTTTTTTTTTAAGTAGTCACTCATGATATATTTTATTAATTTATTTTTCCTTGAAATGGATGGCAACACTCTCAGTACTGATTTTGGCCACAGAATTTCTCAAAAATGCTCAGTTAATCAACAAAATATATACTCTGTGTGCTGACAGATATTCACTGTCTCCCTGTACACTTGGCACAGTAGCAGCAGCATAAATATCAAATCTTTCCAAGTCATTTCACAGACCACTACTTTCTACCTTTCAGAGATTTTTTTCTTTAGAAGAGGAGGAACGCAGGTGAGGGGAGGGGATTCTCTCTCTCCTCTTTTTTTTCTTCTCTTGACAGCGTGTGCGCCTGCTTTTTAAGACAATTTATATTAATTTCAACTTAGTTTTATTTTTTAATAAGCCAATGCCAAAAACACACAATGTAGTAAATGTAAGAAAATAGATATTTAAAATAACCTCTTGTTTTCATTTGAAAAGTAATCCAGGATTTATTGATGACCTTTAGCCTGAATCACTTAGTGTGACTTCAGAATATTTGAAACAGGTAAGGTCTTGTGCGTTGCATAAAGATTTTGTGCTTTGCATACAGACTGAGTGGCTGGATGCTGCTTTATTTTTACTTAGGAAATAAAGACATTTGTAGTTGCAATTCAGTGTAAGTTTCTAATTCTCAATTTTCAAGGTAGAAATAAAAGACCATTGAATGTATTGAACAATTTATTAATTCAGTTTGATTCTCCAAGGATTGCTATCAGCAAGATCTACTATAATTTAAACAATAGTAGCTTCAAACCTATTTGGTGGTATCATGGTAAAACACTTCTTTTTCCTAGAATATACATAGAATCATGGAATCCTTAAAGGTTGGAAGAGACCTTAAGAGATCATCTAGTCCAACCTCCCTTGCACACACAAGGTCACCTAGAACACTTGGAAAAGGGCTGCATCCAAGTGGGTTTTAAAGATCTCTAGAGGAGACTCCACAACCTTTCTGGGCAGCCTGTTCCAGGGCTCTGTCACCCTCAGTGTTAAGAAATTTTTCCTTAAGTTCCTGTAGAACTTCTGATGCTTCAGTTTGTGGCCGTTTCCTCTACTTCTGTCAATGGCCACCCCTGAAAAGGGGCCAACCCCATCCTCCTTACTGCCTCCCTTGAGGTGTTTATTCACATTGATCAGGTTCTCCCACAACCTTCTCTTCTTCAGACTAAAAATGCCCAGCTCTCTCAGCCTTTCCTCACAGGGCAGATGTTCCAGGCCCCTGATCATCCTGGTAGCCCTGCGCTGGACTCTCTCCAGCAGCTTCACATTCCTCTTGTACTGGGGAACCAGGAAGTGGACACAGTGCCCCAGATGTGGCCTCATCAGGGCTGAGTAGAAGGGGAAGATCACCTCCCTCATCCTGCTGGAGATGTTCTTCTTAATGCACCCCAGGATCCCATTGACCTTTTTGGCCACAAGGACACACTGCTGCCTCATGGTCATCTTGTAATGCAGTATGACGCTCAGGTCCTGCCCTGCGAGGCTGCTGTACAGTAGGTCAACCCCTAATCTTCTCTAGTGTCTGGGATTATTCCTCCCCAAGTGCAGGATCTTGCACTTGGCCTTGTTGAACTTCATGAGGTTTCTAATTGCCCAGCCATCCAGTGTTTCCAGGTCACTCTGGATGGCAGCACAGCCCTCAGAGCTGTCAGCTACTCCTCCCATTTTGGTATCATCAACAAACTTGCCGAGGGAGCACTCTGTCCCTTTGTCCAGCACTCTGTCCCTCTGTCCCTTTGTCCCTTTGAGCACTGATGAATAAATTGAACAGGACTGGACCGAGGACTGATCCCTGGGGGACAGCGCTAACAACATGCCTCCAATTGGACTCCACCTGATTAACACCATCTGACCTCCGCCATGCAGCCAGTTCTCAATCTACCTCACCATCCAGTCATCCATCCCACATCTTTGGAGCTTGCCTAGGAGAATGCTGTTAGGGACGGTGTCAAAAGCCTTACTAAAATCCAGATAGATGATATGCATCGCTCTGCCCTGATCTATCCAGCTAGTCATTACATCATAGAAGGCTACCAGGTTTGTCAAGCATGATTTGCCCTTGATGAATCTATGCTGACTACTGATCACCTTCTCATCCTCCACATGTTTGAAGACAGCAGCCATGATGAGCTGTTCCATCATCAATTTTCCCTAAGTGCTCAATCTTCCTCTACCTCAGAGAGCAAGTCTTCTTCTCTCCAGGCTTCTTCTCTCGTCCCTAGGGTCTGGGATTCCAGAGGGCTGCCTTTGGTCAACACCGAAGCATACAAGGCATACAGCAAGTCTGCTTTTTCTGTGTTTTTCACAACCAGGGTACCCACTCCATTCACCTACAGACTCAAGTACTCCCTAATCTTCCATTTACCACTGATATATATTTGAAGAAGCTCTTCTTATTGTTTTTAACATCCCTTGCCAGATTTTGTTCCAAGCGTGCTTTAGCTTTCCTTGTTGCATCCCTACATTCCCTGATAACATTCCTGTATTTCTCCCAAGGGGCCTGTCCTTTCTTCCACATTCCGTATACTGCTTTCTTCTACTAGAGTTTTGCCAGGAGCTCCCTGTTTATCCACGCAGGCTTCTCGCCTCCCTGCCTGACTTCTTACTCATAGGGATGCACTGTTGCTGAACATGGAAGAAGTGCTGCTTGAAAACTAACCAGCTCTCTTGAGCCTCCCTTACTTCTAGAGTCCTAGCCCATGAAATTCTTTCAATTCTAGATTTATTTCCAAGATTTTTCACAACTTGGCCTACAGACAATATTTAAAAGGCTCAAATAAAAAAGAGGTCATCGGCCTTAATATCATTTCTATCCCTTTCTAGTAAACGTAAGAAATCATAGTTGCTGTTAAAGTATTGTTAAAATCACTTTTATATTTCTGCAGTTAAAAGGAAGTCCACAAAATTCCTTAATTTGCAGATGGGTTAATCCCTCAACAATGTACTTCACAAATGATAAGTTCAAGCTTTTCCATATAGCTGCTACCTTAAGGCAAAAGGCAAAAACATCTTGAAGATTTCTGTCTGACATTTCAATCTGTATTTGCTTTAGCATTGAAGATCCTTCCACTCCTACTACTATTATAAAGCCACCTCTGCAATGCTTAGTCATTACCAGAAGACATGAGTGGAAGAATTGCAAAGTTGGTTTTCCCTAGCTTTAACACTACAAATGTGCCATTTTCTAACTAGTTTTCTAGTTCTTTTGCAAAGAAGATGTGCCAGCTCTTAACACTTTTCATTTTTAACTTTCTTCTGTCGTATTTTTATTGTAAGGCATTCACCCTTTTTAGTAAGTTGCAAGCAGCACACTCACAGAGTATCAGGAAAAATAACTAAAACTTCTAGACTTGACAATAACTGTATTTTCAGTGACAGGCTTTTATATCTTCTGTATTCATATCTATCTGTAATGAACACATCTAAGTAATGGTTTCCAAGAATAAGCCTTATTATCTTCTTCTATCACCATAGTCTTTTTGGCAGTCTAAAATAATGTACACACATATTATGTCTCAAGTGAAGGGAAAAAAAAAGCTAACAATGAAAACATGCAAGTGCAAAGTTACTTCTGTCTTTAAAGAAAAATTCTCGGGAAGTTATAGAGAACCTAACTAATAATAGTGATGATGGCTGCTACATATTTCATTGGCTCATAAAAGAATTACTGCAACAAGAGTAGCTCAGTAAGTGTTGGGTAAATAGTGGTAATAGCAAATTTGCTGATATCAGATGCTGTGACAACTCAAAAGTTGAAAACAATTCAGTCAATTACACAGCAAAAAGAAGTTCTACTTTGTATATTTCTTTAGAAGGTTTCTGCATTTTCATTTGTGAAAGTATATACGATCTCCTTTTACTGAAAATTGACTATTTACTTTATAGATTTTCTCAGGCTGTCTCTCACCCACATCAGCAAGTACACTCTTAAAAGAAAAATATACCCTTTCCGTCTTTGCTAGTAAGAAAAAGTGAGCCATTTCCTCTAACCATGCTCCTCTCAGGAGGAGCAATTTCTTGTCAAATGTATGTACAGTGTCTTTCTACAAGCTAGGCCATGCAGACATATGCAGATATATTCAGAGACATATGATCCACAAGTGCTTCACATAGGAACGAAAACTATCCCAAATTATGCTGCTGGAGAACTCTCATAAACAGTATCAAAGACATATTTCCACCGAGGACACACTTTTCCGTGTTTTGCAAGACAGTGAGCAATTTATGCTGAGGTGAATATGTTATGTATACAGTTTAAAAATACCCACAAACAGGGAAACTATAAAAAAAAATTAAAATTCACTCTTTTTCCTTCTTGAATGTGTACTATATGCATCAGCAGATTTAAGCACATTTAAGCACATCAGCACATCTTTATCCTTCAGTAAATGGGCTGAAAAAAATGGTAAGCCAACAATAAAAAATGACAATAATAACAGTAACCAAACACTTCATGCCGAGGTCAGAATGAAGTATCTTTATTAAGGACAACTACATCTATAAAACTCATCCGAGCATGTGTAAACATTTGTAGATATCCAGATAAAAGCTAATGATTCTGGGCTCTGTTTGCTGCTTAAATCTGCTTTTCTAGTGCCATTGGAGGGATATTTTGATAGTCCTCCTCGCCTCTCCTCTGCATCTTCCAAAGGGCATGTTTCTGAGACATATCTGCCAATCTGGATCAGAAAGCATGAGCTGCCTGTGTTAAAGTAACTATATTGAGCCTCTACAGTCTTTATCATCACAAAACTCTTACAGAATATGCTATGTCCTCTTAGATATTTAAAGCAGATAAATTACCTAAAGAGTGGCTATTTCTCTTTACTAAGAACTAAAAGAACTAAGTCAGGAATGGCCAGTTCATACACAGACAACTTCATGGGATCCGGCAAAAATTAGGTCATATAAATCATTTTCCAATTATTTTGCCAAACAGGTTGGAAAGGATATAAGTATATGAAAAAAATAGTAAATACAAATATATTTTAAGAGTTCTGCAAAAAGATTTAGAAACTCTTAAAGGAAAATAAAATATCTCATATTTCATATATGATGAAAATAAAATATAAAATAAAATAATATTAGTAAAAACAAAATTATAATGTATAAAAGTTTAGATAAAACCAAAAATATTCATCTATGCTTATTAAAGTATAATAGTCAAGTAAATTTTTAAACACTTTAATGCAATTTTTAAAGGTTCAAAGAGTAATTTCATGGACTTCTACTAATACACATGAAAAATTACTTCCCCCACATATAATGTACATAAAATATTTTTTCTAGATTCATAGATAAATTATGTTATGTATTATGTTACAGCACAGAACCCTTATCCTAACCCATGCACCATATCTTAATGGAGGTCACTTTTAAACCTTAAAAAAAAGTTCTGTAGTTTTGGCAGTAGTAGGTGATGTACTGAAGAGTTTAAGGAGCCTTTGAAGGAAAATTTTTGTGTCACAGTCTATTTATAATTTATATTCGCAGATGGCAAAGACATGTGGTGTGACAAGAAGAAATAATCACTCTGTCATATTCCCTAAACATATTCTTACAGATATGACGTCCCCAAAACAGTACTTTATGAACAAAAAGGCATGTTTTTACTTCTTACTTTTAAATTAAACTTTTTCCCCTGGTTTGCATTACAGATTCATCTTGCATAAAGACATAAATTTTCTGTCTGCATTTTCTTCTTGTATCAGTATTTTTGTTTTTCACAAAAGCACCTGGCTTTTTTCAGTCTTGTAACTATTGTTCTTCTGCTCTGCCTTAGATTTATCCAGCTAGGGCTGTCACTTGCTAGCGGAATTGAGACCTCTCTCTCTGAGTGATGACCTGTGGACTTATAAATGCTGCCCTCAAAATGTATTCTTCACTAGTACTTGAAAGAAATATAAACTGTGGGTGTTTATTGTTACATAATTTTTCTTTCAGATATAGGAAGCAACTTTTTAAAGCTTTTTCAATCGTAGCTTTCAGTGGCTAAGCTATATATTACTTTTTTTTAATTTTTTGAAAGTTGTAAGGCCTATTTTTTCCCATTTCTTTTCCTTAAATACTGTATTTCAGTAAGTTAAATAAATTAACCCAGTTACACTGCAACTGTTTGACACCACATCTGCACCATTAAAGGACGGGAAGAAAGCCAACATCACTCTGGTGTTCAAAAAAGGCAAAAAGGAGGAACTGGGCAACTATAGGCCAGTGAGCCTCCCTTACATCCCTGGAAAAGTAATGGAACAGCTGATGCTGGCTGCTGTCTCCAGACACGTGGAGGAGAAGAAGGTGCGCAGGAGTAGCCAGCATGGATTCATCAAGGGCAAATTATGCTCGACGAACCTGGTAGCCTTCTATGATGTAATGACTAGCTGTATAGATCAGGGCAGAGCGATGGATATCATCTATTTGGACTTCAGCAAAGCTTTTGACACCATTCTTCACAACATTCTCCTGAGCAAGGTTCTGAAGTGTGGGATAGATGAGTGGACGGTGAGGTGGATTAGGAATTGGCTCAGTGGCAGGGCTCAGAGAGTGGTAATCAGTGGCATGGAGTCCTGTTGGAGGCCTGTAGTTAGCGCTGTCCCCAAGGGGTCAATCCTCGGTCCAGTCCTGTTCAATTTATTCATCAGTGACTTGGACAAACGGACAGAGTGCTCCCTCGGCAAGTTTGTTGATGATACCAAACTGGGAGGAGTAGCTGACAGCTCTGAGGGCTGTGCTGCCATCCAGAGTGACCTGGAAACACTGGATGGCTGGGCAATTAGAAACCTCATGAAGTTCAACAAGGCCAAGTGCAAGATCCTGCACCTGGGGAGGAATAATCCCAGACACCAGTACAGTTTACGGGCTGACCTGCTAGAGAGCAGTCTCACAGAGAGGGACCTGGGTGTCATGCTGCATTACAAGACCATGAGGCAGCAGTGTGTCCTTATGGCCAAAAAGGTCAATGGGATCCTGGGGTGCATTAAGAAGAGCATCTCCAGCAGGTCGAGGGAGATGATCGTCCCCCTCTACTCAGCCCTGGTTAGGCCACATCTGGAGTACTCTGTCCACTTCCTGGTTCCCCAGTACAAGAGGGATGTGAAGCTGCTGCAGCGAGTCCAGCACAGGGCCACCAGGATGATCAGGGGCCTGGAACATCTGCCCTATGAGCAAAGGCTGAGAGAGCTTGGCATTTTTAGTCTGAAGAAGAGAAGGTTGTGGGGGGACCTGATCACTGTGTATAAATACCTCAAGGGAGGCAGTGGTGAGGGGGGGCATGGGGAAGGGGGTTGGCCTCTTTCCAGTGATGACCAGCGATAGGACTAAAGGAAATGGCCACAAGCTGAAGTACCAAAAGTTCCACAGGAACTTAAGGAAATCTTTAAAACTCACTTGGATGCAGCCCTTTTCCAAGTGCTCTAGGTGACCATGTATGTGCAGGAGAGTTGGACTAGATAACCTACGAGGTCCCTTCCAACCTTAATCATTCAATGATTCTATGATCATCTCATAATAAGTTTTGGGCAGAATAATACTCTTTCTAATGGGGATAATATTTTCAACTGATACAAAGTGGTATAGCGATACTAAACCTAAAGGACCTATGCTGTGCTTAAACGGATATATTGAGTATGATCTAATATGATCCAATATGATTCATAATCTAATTCTGTGATAGGCCATGATAGAATCTGGAGAGAAAAACAACAGCAGCAAAGTCAAAATCTCTAAGATCATCATAAAATGAACAAATTACACAGATTTATTCTATAATACACAGATAATTTTGACATCTCTTTGATTGTAGAAAAATATAAGATGTAATGGGAATTCTCAAAATAATGGGTATATACTTGGAAAAATAAGTTCATTTGACTTGCATATTTATATTTCTACTAATAATTTCATCAAATTTCATTAAAATAAATCAGCAGATTTTCAAAACAATGCATCCATGATCAAATCTACATTTATAAAACAATGTCCAGACATGCTACAGAGTTAAAGAAATATTCCTTTTTGCCAGAGCAATAATATTTATAGAGTATATATGACAAAAGATTTAATTTTTTAGTTACTCTACAGAATGCGTCCCATGGATGAATATCTAAATAGTGAAAAAATAGAGGAAGTGGTATATGCAAACAAAAGTATTACCATGGAAGTCTACATCAATAGACTTGTTTGTCTACTGTCTGTAGACCAAAGCATCCTCCACAGATGTCCAAATCCTAAACAGGAATATTCATTGTAATGTAAATGTCTTTCCCGTTTATGTAGCTGTTTATTATTTATATAATGTGTTCATGTAGCACACTACTACTCACTAGCTCTGAATTATACCAGCATACATTGTTCCAGCAGACTCATCCTATTTAACCTATGTTCCATCTATAGATGGAAACTGCAAACCAGTTACTTGCTAAGAACACACTGAACCTAAGTGTACAGAAAGTTGCTGTAGGTTGTAGGTACTCTGGAAGCCTACCATAATGCTTTGTGAGACACCAATGCAGATTACATAATATTAATAGTATTCTTGTGATATATCCCATCAGTTGTTTTATAATCTCTAATATTTATATTAGTCTGCATTTTGGTGAAATCACAAGACATATCAGTTCGTATCTGCAATTTTTAACATCTTTTGATTTGTGATAGTAACACAGGCTAAACACATAAATGAAATCCTAGCTCTTCATCTGCTTAATCATGTATAAGTAGTTCAGCTGATAATTTTATTATTTTATAAAATTCCTGAACATATATTACATATATGTTTTCCTCAGTAAAGTCATTTCACTACATATGTTTTTGGTCAATTACTATTTCTGATTTTCAAAGCAATAGAGATTTCCTGTTTCTTAATTTAATTTATTGAATTCTTTATATTAATAGTTATTTTTATTTACTTCACTATTGTTTTGCAGCTAATGGAATAGTACTATATAAATTTTCAATTCTATTGTCTATATAATTGGTTTAATTATATTGGTTTAATTTGTCATATAACAACATCTGTCTTTTGTCCCGGACCTTCGTCAGGATTTGGTGCCCAGCGCGCAGGGAAGCACGACTGACTCAATATGAGTGATCAAGGCTTCCCTT
>JAUBOD010000342.1:129134-152500 GCA_032353885.1 Nothura maculosa | reverse complement strand
TGTGTGTGCAGGGGGGTTGGACTAGATGACCTCTAAGGTCCCTTCCAACCTTACACATTCTATGATTCTATGAACTTATAAATGTTCAAGTAAAACTCAAATTTTGAATGATTTACCTCTCCAAACCACTTTTAATATCACATAACCACTTCATAAAGAAAAAAAATCTCTTTATTTCTGTGCTGTAAATTATGAGGTTCATCTTTAAACTGAGGAAAAAGAGGTACTGAAATTTTGATCTGTTTGCCAACATACAGGAAATGCAGAAAAGCTAGAAATGGAAGTCTGAACATGATCATATACATATATACATAAATATGTTCATGCATGTATATATATAATCTGTCAAAAGCCTAAAAGCCTTTTTCTAGAAAAATGTAGGAGATGACCTTTACAGTTCAATTTCCATTTAGTGGTGACAGTATTGTCACTATTTGAAAGTACTTCACAATGCTTAAATAGGTAGCTGTAGAGGTACAATATGTTTTTTATTACTGCTATATAGAAATAATTATTTTATAAAGGATAAGATATTAAATGTGAATGTTTCTGTAATAAATGTTTAATTCTCCAGCATTCCAAAAAATGCCCTAAGCAACTGTTCTTAGCCCATAAAAGCACTAGTTGTGCACTTTGGAGGGGACATTTCTATGCTGGTATATGAAAGTAGACTTTTCTGAATATCCTGTTGTTCTGAATATCCTCAAGTTACTATGTTGCCAGCAGTATTAATTAATAAAAGAATGATACCACTTGCCCACCAGTTGTCAGACTTGAGGGTATATTAGGCCCCACAGTTCATTTTATTTTAATTGTCTTGTGATAATTTTCATTGTTTATGTTAATTATGAAACACTTGAAGTATAATTTTTCATTGATATATCAATTTGTTTCTGGATTTCCATATGCTTTTGTATCTCCTTCTACTGCCTCAGTTTGTTCTTTATCTCTGAAGTCTACAGAGTTTTGTGAAAACAAAATTACTTCTAATATGTGTGTATTTATTTACACTTAGTAATTCACATGTAAGTTAACTTCAATTGCATGAACATTAGGCAGATTATATCATGCAGTTGTCCAGGCTCTAAACAGATTCAGTTATACCTCCAGAGTATAATTCATCCTGTCATAGATACCTATCATAGAAAGAGATTAGTTGGATTTTGGAGATAATGAATTGTCTCCATTGATTATTGAGGGTACCTTGATGACTAGACACTATGGGTGGGATTAATATAATTTGATTTTAGATATCTATAGTGTAAATGTCTACATCTAATGTAGTCACTGGAAACTCCCTTATAGCTGGCAAAGTGAAATAAGCACTCTCAAAAGAAGCTCATCTGACAGTTTAACCACCTATTTTGAATGGAGATGAATGGCACCTTACAAGTATATATTTATCTTCAGTGACTGCACAGAGTATAAAAAACTATCTATCTATCTTACATGTATATATCTTTATTGTAGATTTAGATAGTCTTTCTTCTAAATCCTATATCGGATGCAGTTCTTCTTTTGTGAGAGGAATCAGAGAAATGCCCTTGCCTCCCACACCCCCTGCTGTGTTTCAGGACTGCTGGGGTAGGGACTACTTACCTAAAAAGAAGTCTAACTAACTCCCAGGGAATTTCAGATGAATTACAACACCAGGTTTGTTGCAAATAAATATTTTATGTATGTAAATATTTTACAACCTTTTTAAATCAAAATATTCTGTGCACAATACTTTATTTCAGGAAGTTTTTGAAGTTTGGCTCTACCTCACTAACTCATGCTAGAGTTCAAAATTTTTTAGTCATGAAAATATCAGTTTCTCTACCTTACAGACCCTCAATGTCATTCCTTATACTTTTCAGTTCCCTTCAAACCCATCAACATTACCATGCACAAATCCATTTTGCTCAAGCTTCTCTCATCCTGCAAATCATCATTTCCCACAATTTTTGGTCATTCTTTCTGGCACTCTCTGACACCTTTTGGTTGGATCTTCTGTTTAAAATAAAGTGTCCTACTTCCCTGATATGCTGCTTTCAATATCTTTAACAAATACAGCTTTGAAAGTATATTTGAAAGTATATTTTGAAGGTGAAAGGAATGGGCAGGTCTAAAAAAACTCTACTGCTTTAAAGAGCATTTATTTTACACATGTAGAAAAAAATCCTCTATATTTAAGGTAGATATTTAAATTCCTTTATTATCTAAATTGATCAGAAGCCAATCCAAAATTTTTCATGGCACTGAAACTGAAGTCTGAAAATATGGGACTTCTGGGTTCATGAAACAAAAGAAGTACCATCTTTTTGCTGCAATTTTAAATGCAACAGAAAATACTTTAGATGTACCTACTCCTTTTCATTAAATATAATTGGAGTCCAAGAGAAAAGATATGTAAATTATAAATTATATTTTTTTTGTTTGTTGTATTTATTTTTTGTTATGGCTAAATATAAAGAGTAAGCTCCATGAAACTCTTCATAAAATCTAAATAAAGGATTAAGTGAAAAGTTGAATTTCATATCTCACATTTTTACTCTTTTTGTTTGTTTGTTTCTAATACTCTTTAGAAACTTCTGAAAATCTTAGATTAAGATGCATTCAATTCATCAAAATTTCCAGTGCAATTGGATTTGCAAGTTCAGATAATAATGACATGGCAAGTACTGTAACTGAAGGAATCTATGCATTAATAACTAAGCTAAGCTTAGCTAAGGCTAATCTAAATAAATTATGGTCATAAAATGAATGCCGACTTTGAATTCCATCTTTGTAAAGTACATCAAGAAAACACAACAAATCTCTAGAAGATTTCCATTGTGGTTGCCTATCAAATTATGGTATGGACACCTCATCAAAGAAAGATCATTATTTAAAATGTAAGAAAAAATAGTCTTATAATGACATAATCTAGCACCATCTTCAAATTTTAGTCTTCTAAAAGGATGAGTTAACTCCCAAATATGCATGTAGAATGAAGATGTTCATTATCAAGGGCTGGAGGGATGAAAAATGAATGCTCTAAAAAGGCAACATATTGTATGTATATCATCAAAATAGGTTTAAAAGTAATTGTACTGTTTTCAGGTGATGAAGAATATGTATCTTCACCTTTTTTTCTTTTTTTCAGTTTTCTGTTGTGTCACCTATAAATTATGCATTAGGAAGTTAAGTAAGGCTGAGGACACCTGTCCTTGTCCCTTCATACTACTAAGTCTCCAATGATTTGCACAAATGTACAAAGACGGAATGAAAGACGACTAAAGAACTCTCAGAGGAGAGAAGAAAATTTCCCAAGAAGGAGATAAAAAGAAAAGAAAGTTTCTATCTAGAAAGCTAAGTAAAAGAAAGAAGAGAAAGAGCAGCAGAAAGGAGAGAAACTGCCAATGAGGAAAAGTGAGAAAACATAATTTAAAAAAAAAAAAAAAGGAAAAGATACAGGAACAGATATCAGATACAGGAGGAGGAAGGGTAAGGATAAGTGAGAAGTTTTTCTCAGAGGCATATGCACACAGCATATGAGGTTTTCATTCTTTATGTTGCCAATTCTGAAGCATACTAAAAGCAGTGCAAGTAAAATCTGGTAAGCAGGCTTGCTAATAGGAATTCAAGTCACAAACCTACCTCCAAGACCTATCAATCAATCCATCCAACAAACAAACTGAAATTATAATATATTTGAGAAATGCTATTTTCTTAAAACTTTAGAAAAATACATATGCAAATCAAACTATAAAAAGTACCGAATATCTGACTGTAGTATTTCTAGATACAGACCTATAGCACTGCATTCACAGTGTATTTTTATTCCATATATTTATTAACAAAAGAGCTAATAAGACATACTACCTAGATAAAATTAGTTTTCTGTCAAAAGAAAAAAAAAGTATATCTTATATAGAAAGAGAATATATTACATTATAAGTAAGAGCTTCCTGATGAAATATGCTGAGCTGACCTCAAAATAATTTGTTTTTCAACCTTCATCTTTCTAACAGGGGATATATCTTTTCTATCATCAGATTTAGAAATGTTTAATTATTCTAGAATATCTTTGTTTAAATATAATGACAATGTTTTGGTTTAAATAAAAGTTAATTTAAATTGAATTAGTTGTTTTAATAAAACAGTAATCATCTCTTCATCATCAGAGATAACTCTATGTTATTATCTTGTGATTGTTTGTCTTCCTCTTGGTATCTGCTCAGAAGAGATCATTACATTAGTTCTTCCCATAACTTTGTAACTTGATATCAACCATTTTGCAGACAATGTAAAAGAAACTGCAAATAAAACTACAAATATTTCTTTAGTTCAAATATTATTTGTCTTGTCTTTTTTTCTGTATTGTGGTTAATTTCTTCATCAGTCAGGCCAAGAGTGGTATAAAATGCACCAGCACCAGTTTTGTGTTTGACACCACATTTGGTCGAGCGCATGATATGTTGGAGCGCAGGGCTACCGTTCAGATAGCCCTCAACAATTTGCTAAGGTTTGTTACTGAGGTATGAATGGATGAACAAAAAATTCAGTACATCCAAGAAGGAAAAATGCCAAGTCCTACCTCTGAGTCAAAATAAACCCAGGCTGTGGGAATTTATCATGCTTTTTAGGGGCTTGATAGAGTAGAGAGCTTAGCTGAAGTAGATAATGTAGTATAGCATAGGGCATAGAGCATAGGGAATGCCGTTTGGAAAATCTCGCGATGTCACGGGAAGCTAGGGGCATAATTAATTACCCTACTGATAACCCCATGCCAACTAATTGGGCAGTAGGTGAATCTCCGCACCGTTGTGGGAGTATATATACAATTTGAACGACACAATAAACGCCATTTTTGCTGCATCCTCATATTGGGGTCTATGCTCTATGGCCCTGGGGCGAGCAGAGCCTCAGGTCAGTCCAGCTAGCGAACAAGGCTTGCCAACCCCCGATCGGCAACACCAGGCAATAGTTCAGAGTGGATCCTGACTGAGTTTTGCAGGATCAGTTTTGCAGAAAAGGAACTGGAGGTCCTGGTAGACAAAGAAGCTAAACAAAAACATATGGGGTCCTCTGGCAGAAAGAGGCCAGCAGGGCTATGTTAACAATAACACAGTCAGCAGGTCAAAGGAAGTGCTGATTCCCATCTATTTGATGATTGTGAGATCACATCTGAAGTATCATATCCAATTTTGAATTCCCCATCAGAAGAAAGATACCAGCAAGGGGGAGTCATGGCTGAGGGCTGCTAAGGAGGTCAGCAGTCTGGAGGACAAGCTATGAAAAGAGACAGAGAGCTGGACATGAGCAGCCTGAGCAGGATAAGGCTTGAGAGGCCACAGGGAGTAATAGTGCTCCACAACCCAAGAAGGGTGGAAGGGCTACAGATTGTAATGAGTTAGATAAACCTCATTAGTATCTCTTTCACTCCATGGGCTAAAATGTGAATTCTGATAGATTATGTAAGCAGCAAACATCTAACAATTACCATATTCCTAAAACTGTGTGTGATTCAGCTCATAGTATGTAACATTTTATAAATTATATTGATAGGAGTAAATTTTAATTAGAATAAAATTAATTCAATACCTTGAGAAAAGATACTGGATTGAATAAAAAGTAATATATTATGAAGAGTTTTTGAACCTTATTCTATATATATAGATTACATGTATGTAATCTAGTCTAATAGTCAATCCTACATCATGTATGTAATCTAATCTAATATGTAAGCACATATATATATGTAATGAGTGATTCATTAGTTTTCCAGAAGCACACTGGAACTCTTGCGAGGATAAAACCAAAATATGCATAAACTGAAAAGTGGCTTATATTAGAGAGGCAATTGAAATGTTTAAACTCATAAAATAAATTTACCTTTCCTTAGATATCTAGGTATACGTTGGATGCTTAACATTTAAAATCATCCATATGGCCTATAAGCATTTGAAAATGATTCAGTCTGAATCAGAAAATTCATTTTTTGGACACTGGATTTTTTTCTAAGTCATATAAATGGTTCTTCAAACACCACCTGTGATTTCACAATTATGTGAAAGTAGAGTTATGAGGTGAAGGAAACAATATACAGGATACAAGAATCTGACTGATACTTGATATTAAGCAGACAGGATAAGTGGTATCATCACTAAATTTATATCTCATCATTACTGTTGCAGTTTGAAAGCCACGGTGGCTGTGGGAGAAGAGTTATCAAATACTATAAAAACTATATGCCCGACTCTGGCAGTATCAGATTCACGAACAGTCTGTAGATTGTAGGTCCGATCGCCTTCCAAAAAAGTAGTCAAGTTCATGAATGGCATGATTTATTCAAATGCAACATTTACTAAGCAGGTTTCAGATGTCAGTACAGGAAATTCTCTACTACAGTGTGGGAATTTTTAGGTAGCGCTTATGTAAAAATGCACATTCATCACTCGTCCCGGAAGATGAGAGATGGCTGTCAGTCTTGAGTGGTCTCCTCAGGCCGTGTCCTGATCTGAGGGAAGGAAAGGAACTCAACCCATCAACCGATCCAGGAGTCATAATAGAATCTTCCCTTCTCACTTGTATCCTTCTTAGTTCACCTTTTCCTTACCTTCAAGTGGAAGTGAGTGACTGTAGTCTTGTTACTGATTGCTGAAAAAGTTTCGTGCTTTCATTTAAAGATAATCAATAGAAAATCTAGAGCACAGGCTCAGTGAGGTGCAGTCATACCTTAAAGGTGGGTAACTTTTGGGATAGAGGTGTGTTTGACATTATAATGACCTTGAACAAAGTTCAAGCAAAGTTCATGTGAAAGAAGTGATTTGCCGTCCTTGCTGGCTCAGCATCGGACATCTACTGGCAGTTTATCAAAGGCCCGACACAGGGAGCACAACAGAATTTGGTTGTATTGTCTTCACTCTACTTCACCCTCCGTTAATTCTTTCTGCAGCTGTGAGGAGGACTTACAGAAATGTGGGAAAGCAGAGTCCGTGAATACAAACCAATCTAGAAGTAACAACTGCCTATCACCCAAGCAACTTCTGAAATGCCAAAACTTCTGCTAGACCCTAGTCCTTCCTTTTCAAGCAATTCTTCCACAATTGATTAGCTTTCTTTTCTTAGCTTAGCTATTGTTCTCCACAAAATATTGCATATATAAAACTAGAGTGATTTGATGAGAAAGTAGATGTATTTTATGCCAAAGATGTTTTAGCAAATGTGAAAAACTTCCCATGAGAATGATTTTAAATATCTTTTGGTAAATCAGTTGGACTTGACTTGAAATATGTCAGTTGTCCCAAGGAATATATCTTTACTTAAATCTATTTCTTAAAAAAAACTTGAATAATTTGAATAATTATTACTTTTGAATAATTAAATATGTTTAATAGTGAACAAGTGAATAAGGAAAGATTATTAATTTTCTATGGAACTGGATAACTTCTGGAGGCAGGAAATATTCTTATGCACCAGCAAAATATAGTTGAATGTATGTATCATTTACAAATGTTTCTGAGAACTACATCAGATTCAGAGTTTTAGGAAGCTGAATAAACCACTGCTATCCAGCACATAGAGAAGAAAGTTACTCATTTGTTACTGCATTTGAAGATATATCATTAGTCACTGATCATTTCTTCGTTTTACTATAGAGAGCAGCTAAAAGAAAATAGACCTTTTCATGAAACAAGAAATGTGTCAAGCATCTAGGTGACAACTTGCACATCAATTCTCCATTTGATGTAATTTCAAATGGTCAGGATGTTATTGGCCCCTGAAAACAACAGTTTCTGATGACTGAGCAGCTGACACCATTCTATAAAAAACAATGTATTTTGCTGCAACATTAATTCAAACTAATCTCATCCATCATGTAAGAGAGTTGCTACAGTGATTGTTCTCTAGAAACTCTTCTTTCTGACTTTTGTTGAGAGAATAATTACTTTTAAACTGTTTTAGTGGTCTAATATTTTGCAGGATCACAAAAGTGAAGGTCTTCATGCTTTCTCCTTTGAATTTTATTCAACTCCTTTCAAAGAGAGAGACACAACTTGATTTTCACAACTTGCACAACTTGATTTTCAGCTGTCATTCTGCATTTCAAGAATAAGAATGTATTCAAGAGAATAGATCTTAAACTAATATAAATTGTGATAAATCCACTGATAGCAGTGTTAAGATTCTAGGATAACTGTCAGAAAATTCACCTCACAACTGCATCTGAGCATAGACAAAAGTGATTATTGACTAGGGCAGTGGTCTGATGTGAGCTGCAAAAGTGCTACAGAGATACTACCTACTATGACTATTCTGTGCCTCAGAAGTCCAGTCCAAACATTGCCTCTGTATTCAGAGAAGAAAATGAATTATGTGGTTCTTACTAGAGACAGTCGTTTCTACTACCAAGTTCAAATTCTTTTCATCCTGCTCTATCCTTTTCCGAAGAGCAGTAGGCAGCCCCAAGCTCCTGGTCCTTGCGGCTGCAAAATTAAGTTTGGTCTGTCTTTTCAGAAACAGTTAGCAGTTTCGGATTCATCTACTTAGCTTCTGAGTACTCTTTCATAGAATGTCAGAAGTGACATTCTGACATTCTTTTATAGAATGTCAGAGAGGATTCTATCAAATCCTATCTCAGTATCATGTATTTTGTACAAAACCATACTCTGCTAAGGAAGGCTAAGAATGGTATCTGCTCTTCTCTATGCAAGACTTTCCCACAAGAATTAATCCTCTCACCTCTTTTTCCCCTCCCCCATGCTTGATACTTTGTTCACTTTATCCCAGAAATTGTTGCTAATTACTACAACAATTCATTTTTTATGCATATTTCCAATGTATTATATTCTCTTGCATTGTTCTTTATTGCAGAGACATTAAACTATCACAGATCATTGTTTCACATATAATTCACTTTTTTTTTTTGCTATTTCTTAGCAGTGAACTTTCTCTACTTAATGTCATAGTATAGAAAAACTCTATGGCATCAAGGACCTATTTAAACAGTCCACAATCATATATCAATTCAAATACACGTGTAATTTTAGACATAGTTGTAGTCCTACACAGATCTAAGGAGATTGTCAACAATGTTAAATGACTGCTTTGTAGATCTTTGCTTTTTTGGGCACCTGTAAGCTATGTTGCTGAAAAAGATTCAGTGCACAGTTAAATCACCATTAGGAAATTACCAGAATGATCCTTAAGTTCTTCTTTATTATCTTGTATCCCATACCTGTGAAAAATTTTCATACAGAGCAAGTGACCCAGAAGCAATAGCAATGGGATCCACTATGTTATTTTAAGGCAAGAAGGAGGAACCGAGTAATTACAGGCCAGTGAGCCTCACGTCCATCCCTGGAAAAGTGATGGAGCAGCTCATCCTGGCTGCTGTCTCCAGACACACGGAGGAGATGAAGGTGCTCAGGAGTAGCCAGCATGAATTCACCAAGGGGAAATCCTGCTTGACAAACCTGACCATCTTCTATGAAGGAGTGACTAGCTGGATAGATGAGGGCAGAGCGGTGGATGTGGTCTATCTGCCCTTCAGCAAGGCTTTTGATGCTGTCCCTCACAGCATCCTCCTGGGCAAGTTACAAAGGTGTGGGATAGATGAGTGGACGGGGAAGTGGATTAGGAATTGACTTGGTGGCAGGATGCAGAGAGTGGTAGTCAATGGGGCAGAGTCTAGTTGGAGACCTGTAATTAGCGGTGTCTCCCAGGGGTCAGTCCTTGGTCCAGTCCTTTTCAACTTATTCATTAACGACCTGGATGAAAGGATGGAGTGCTCCCTCAGCAAGTTTTCTGACGATACCAAACTGGGAGGAGTATCTGACAGCCCGGAGGGCTGCGATGCCATCCGGAGGGACCTGGACAGACTGGATGACTGGACGGTGAGAAACCTCATGAAGTTCAACAAGAGCAAGCGCAGGGTCCTGCACTTGGGGAAGAATAACCCTGGACACCAGTACAGATTCAGGGCTGACCTTCTGGAGAGCAGCCCCGCAGAGAGGGACCTGGGTGTCATAGTGGACGACAAGTTGGCCATGAGACAGCAGTGTGCCCTGGTGGCCAAGAAGGCCAATGGGATCCTGGGGTGCATTAAGAAGAGCGTCTCCAAGCAGGTCAAGAGAGGTGATCGTCCCCCTCTACTCAGCCCTGGTGAGGCCACACCTGGAGTACTGTGTCCTCTTCTGGGCTCCCAGTATAAGAGGAATGTGGAGCTGCTGGAGAGAGTCCAGCGCAGGGCCACCAGGATGATCAGGGGCCTGGGACATCTGCCCTATGAGCAAAGGTTGAGGGAGCTGGGCCTGTTCAGCCTGGGGAAGAGAAGGCTAAGGGAGGATCTGATCACGGTGTATAAATATCTCAAGGGAGGCAGTGAGGAGGATGGGGTTGGCCTCTTTTCAGTGGTGGCGAGTGATAGGACTAGAAGAAATGTCTTCAAACGGAAGCATCAGAAGTTCCACAGGATCTTCAGGAAGCATTTTTTGACTGTGAGGGTGACAGAGCACTTGAACAGGCTGCCCAGAGAGGTTGTGGAGTCTATTTCTCTGGGGATCTTTAAAACCTGCTTGGAGGCAGCCCTGAGCCATGTGCTCTAGATGACCCTGCGTTTGCAGGGGGGTCATACTAGATGACCTCTAAGGTCCCTTCCAACCTTACACATTCTATGATTCTATGATTCTATGATTTATAAGGTATACATGGATTACCTATTTCCCCAGTCAATTGTCAGCTTTTATTTCAAGATCAAGATAGTTATTAAAGTGTTGCACAGAGCTTCTCAAATATGATTATTGTTACTTACTGATCAGTATGTCTGACAAGCAAACGCTATTGTAGTAAAATGCCAGAGGCTCTAGCTGAAATAGCCTCTGGAGAAAGATACTTCTAAATGGGTGAAAAAGATTTTGCAAATTATGTCTTTGCCATGCTTCTAGCAGACAAGTGATGTTGTAAGTTTCTCTTTGCATTCACAGAAGATTCCCTGAAGATTTCATAATGGTCTCTCTACATGCTTTGCTCCTGTTACGTAAGCAAAGGAAAACTTATCAAAGGTTGATCAAGCCCATGTAATTTCATAAATAAATGATGCATTGATCGACGTCCACACACAAATAGAGGTAAAAAGAAAAATAGTGGTAAACGTTTTTATGAAAAGGCGATTCAAAGGAAATGATGCAAAAGCTGAAATGAAGGAAGTGAAATCCTTAGAAATAAACTTGGTACAGATAGTTTGGATAAATCAACAGAAAAAAAATCTCTGCCACGCCAAAGCAGGTTAAGATCTCTGTAAAGACTGTTTATTTGTTTGTTTGTTTGTTTGTTTTTTGTGTGTGCATTTTTACATAATCTGTCAGGCTCTTAACCAATCTATTTAAGAATATATGATAATAGGACTAGTACACCATGACTTTTTTGTTGGGCAACAAAGAAAAAAAAGTGGAGGAAGAAGCTGAAGAAGCTGAAGAACCTAATGGAATATGTGCAGTCATCAGGCCTGAACACAGGTACACCCTGCAAGTGAGAATATCCTCATATTCACCACACGTGAATCATATCTGCATTGCTCTGCAGCAGGAAAGCATTAAAGCAGTTCTCTGAGTTAATTCAAACAGGGTTGTTTAAACCTAGTTTCTGGGCCCCAGTATGAGAATGCAATATGCAATGTACACACTTTGTTCGGAAGGCCAAATTAGACTTCAGCATAAAAAATGGATAGCAAAAGCTGTAACAGTATATAATAAAATCAAATTAAACATCAATTCTACCCAAAAGGAACTAGACTCAGTACCTGAAGGAATTCAAATTTTAGCATGTATATTTTGGTGGGTTGAGTTGTATAGGCTCACAGCATAGAAAAACTTACTGTCTCAGTCGGCATGTGATTACTAACTAGTTCATTACAAGGCAGAAGAATCTTGCTCAGCAGCAGTTGCTAGCCTAGAAAAGTAGCTATTCATGGCTTTCAGATTGAAAAAGTAAGGAAAGGACAAATACATTTTCTCATCAGAGATCACAGACCACAGTTCACAGTTTTCTTCAGGTGCAGGAATTACAAATTTGGTTGTTAACAGTATAGTTGTAACATATAGTTGTAAAAAAAGAGTTGTTTTCACATGTTCTATTAAATATAAAAGCTAAGCACTGAACAAACCAATTATACATCATAATAAAGGACTAGAGATCACTCTCAGAAATATGTAGGTCAATCAAGGGACAAATTCAAATAGGAAAGATTGAATTCCTCAAAGAAGATGTTTTGTCCAACCTGATCTGGAGCTCTGAACTATAGAAGGGTTTGCAATGTCCTCAATGAATATACAAGTGATAGAACATGGTCTCTGAACTGCAACCTCTAGAAGAGGGGCTGTTTAGTCCTATAGCCAGGTAAATATGGTATTACAAATGATTTTGTACTGACTGCACTAAGTCCCAGGACTGAGGCATGCTAGATGGTCAGTGTAATATATATACTGACAGTAGAAGGGTCAAGATTACAAGAAAAAATAAAAGGTACCAAGGACTGTGTGCATAATGTGTGCATAACAATTTTACTTCTATTTTTTAATTGAGTCCTTTTTTTTTGTAATAGTACTCTTTATTTTCTTTTTCCTGAAATAAATTGATTCAGACTAATAGTATTTCTTCAGTTAGAATGTTTATTTTTCAATTATAATAACAAGTAGAAGTATAAGAGACTATAATATATGAGAAGGCTTTTTATCTAATCAGAAAGATCTCATGTTTTACTGCATAACCCAACTAAGTATTTTAGAAAAAAATACTACACTGAGTTTTTGCATAAGTTTTTTAAGAAAAATTGAAATTACAGAGGTTGTCTTGGGACTGCACTACAGACTTAGTCTTTCATTTTGCTTTTTGGTAAAAATGAGTCTTCAGGCTGATAAGCTGATGTCTCATCAATCAGCATGTATTTTGCTAAATGAAAGAGGAGACTGTTACATAGATAGGAGACTGATGTCAACAAAATTAACATTGCTGATATCAGTAAAATTAATAAATGAAAGTTAATGTTTATTTGAGCATAAATCTTAAGTATTTTATATTAATTAATGTCAGTAAATACACGAGAGGAAAAAACTAAGAGTAGATTAGTTTGATGTACAGCTTTACAAGTGTTCTCACTTGTTGTCTCCTCTGTGCATAAAGAGGGAGATAAGAGAATTGAGGACTGCCAAGTAGAACATGAACTATTATAATGAATGCTGATGCCTTGTTGTGGAGTAGCCCATCATCTATCATGCATCCTGACACTAAAGAATGACCACACTTGACAACTTTGTTCCCTCCGTGTTGTTTAAGTGTAGTTCACGTGATTACTCTCCAACAGTACCATAAAATATTTGGATTTGAGCCCTCTCCCTTCTCCTTTTCTTTCTGTCCTTTCAAAAGCTATATCAAAAGTCTAATTAAAGATCTTTTTTTTAAAAAAAAAAAAGAAAAGAAAAACAGCTTTAGGTACTTTTTTTCCTGGAAAAAGGATCTAGAATGTATAAGAATATAAGAATAATATAATGGATAAGAATGTCAATTCTAAAATTTTCAGTGATTAGACTAAGACAGAATTAGCATTGTCCTGTAGACAAATTCTTCCAAGTAAACTGATCTTTTAAATTTTGTTCATTATACTTCTTCAAAAAATGTCCCTACAAAAGAAAGCCTGATAGATGGGATACTAAGTGGCTTTCATACACCAGATTTAATTCTGAAATTATTGAACTTGTATTTATTTACAAGGTAAGACAAATACCTCTAAGAAAAGTTATCTCCATTTCATCTAGATTGACCCAAATTAGTGCTTACTTGATAAATATATTAATTACACTCTTTCTAATATTTTCTTTTGCAATTCCTGTTCTTTGAGCTTCATTATTTCCTATAAATCAAACATAACAGAAACTCATGTTCAAATTAAACCCTATAGACATTTTTTTTCTTGAGGATTAGATTAACTAAGCATAGCTCAACAAAAGTTCCTTAAGTACTACTTTATACCAAGACTTAGTTTCATTTAAAAGTAAAATAAAATAAAACTCCGCAATAGCAGGATGGGGAATTGGTGGTACTTAGCGCAAGAATTACACTTCACAACAGAAGTGAAACAGCAAAAGCTAATCTAATGAAGTTCACGGCTCTAAAAATGAAATCTAATAACTGCACTACTAACTTCACTACTTTTTGTCAGAAAGTAAGCAGTGTTGAACGAGACTGGCCAAATGTTTATACAAGAACTGTCTATTTTGCATGAACTTATGCTGGTTTAGATAGATAAACAAACAAACTCTTCAAATACTCCTAATACTCAGACATTCCCTAGAGCAACTCTTAAAACACTCAGAAGCAGGCCCTTGTGGATTTATAGTTTCTGACACAAAGCCAAGAAAAATTCAAGTGTTTCAGTAGAGTTTCATCTGATTTTTGATTTTTCAATCTTGTAAGATAAAAGACCAAGTCAATGAAGAAATTCATTACATCAATCAGAGGAGCTAAAAAAATTGAGTCAATATTGATGAACAGAACTCATCATTTTTATAAAGTTGTACATTCGAATAAATGTTAGTTTGCAGTTACAGTTAAGCATTCAGCTCTTCCTATTAAAGTGAAGTCATTTAGTTTCAATATTATTCTGAAAAATGATATATGAACACAACAATATTACTTAGCAATATATATTCAGTAAATGTAGCAGTAGGACATGCACTTCAAGGTCAAAGTAGCTTTGGATGGAGTAATTTGCTGCTGAAAAAGTTACAAAATTGAAAATTATCTGTAGCTAAGGGATCAATATTCAGATTAATCTTCATTCAAACTATCCTAGTTGGGATAACAAAACATAAACAATGTATATGCAATATTTATTTTTCTTTTGCTCTATGCCATTATTAATGAAACACATCAGGGTTATATTCATTAATTCAGATATTTATCTCCAATACATTACTAATATAAATATTTATATATTTATATTTATTATATATTTATATTTTTATTTTAGAGAAATGAATGCAATTTTCATTTCTGGAACTGCAAGTACCAGAAAAGCCTGTAGAGACAGCTAGATGTTTGATACTGTAGATAAGGTTCTTTTTTTTTTTTTCCTTTTTTTTTCTTTTTTTTTCTTTACACAGTATTTTAGAGCATAATTAGGAAATTATACATGTATGATATGCTTCTGTTGATATACTAATGTGTCTGCATTATGCTATTCTGTAATTGTTTAGGAAGAAGTAATCAAGGATTTTCATATTCCGTTGTTTGGAAAAGGCTTTATTTTCACGGAACTAAGCTGAGTTAGCTTCAGACTTATAAGGACAGAAATGACAAGTGCACACGTACATTCTTGAGTATTCTAGATATTTAGGACATTCTTGAAAGCTTTGAAAAGGGCAGAAGTGAGGTATATGGAGTCACTTCTTGACCTGATTGATGGAGTTTTAGTTTACTGTCTTTTAGTGTAGTAAGTAGAGTTTAGTTTCAGACATAGAATTTATTTTTCCTGACTGTTGATGTTAACAAAAGTCTCCAAGCTACTCTTTGAAATTCTATGAATTAGAAGTGTGTGTGTGTATAAAGTGCTGATAGCTATAGTTTTTCTTAAGAATTCCCACCAATAAAGAAGATATTATCTTAATAAGTAGTAATCATGATAAACACAATAACAATGTTAATGTCCCCGGTATCTATTATAAACATTAGTATTCTTTTGCTGAATAAGGGACAATGTGAGAGAAAAAAAGGCTGCACACATTAAAAAATATTCTGTGTATGTTATATCTGTGTGTGTGCATGCTCATATACATCATATACAGCCCCTTTTTCTACATGCACTTAATGTGAAATTCTCCACTACTGAAAATACACCATTGAGATTTCTGGTTCTTTTTCATCAGTCATTCCACTAGCACCATTGAAGATGTACTTATGTGCATGCTTAAGTAAAATATATGCTGCGATTCACAGAATCATGACATAAGCTCATAAATCAAGGGACTATAGGAGGAAAGCAAATATCATTTTGTAAATTAGTCCAAAGACAACTGTGCTACTACCTCTTTTTGTGGAATGTGCATTCACATATATTCAACAAGGAAAATTATCATAAAGAAGAAAAAATCAGATAGTCAAGTATGGCCTTGATGAACCAAATCTTAGTTAATACAAGACCAAATAGTCCTGTGATACAAAAATCTTTATTCAGTTTTAGTGGCACATATCCAGAGTATGAAAACTGAATGCAATGAAGATTTGCACATTGCCTTTAAGTAAACGTGTGTCTTCAAAGACTTTTTCTCTATATGTAGTTCTGTAGTGATTATTATTAGCTCAGTAAAGACTATCACAGGAGTAAAATATCATCAATCAATCAGATTCATTGCCCGATTATCTTGCAGACCTTTAAAATATTGTCTTTTCTTTAGAATAATCAGTTTTGATTACCAAGTACATATCTCTTTCTCTAAAAGAAATATCTCTTAATGGTAATAGTTGCATTAAGATTTAAGTTGAGGAACTTTCTATATAACTAAATAGTCAATACTTTTTATATTCTGTTGTTTATCAAATTAAATAGAATATTTTAACCATATATGAGGAGAAGAGATGAGAGGGAGAAGCAAAGAGAAGTATCTAAAATATAAAAAGTAAGATTCATCTCAAAAACACTTTGCTGCTTCATAGCTACATATTTATTTCATGGTGATTTTATTAACCAGAAGCAGATGTTCAAAGATGAAAAATAACATATAAAATTGCTATTTTTTTCACAAAGAAAGAGTAAAAAATAAATGTTAGTTATCCTAAAAGGATATAGCCTTTTACAAATCAATACTCTTGAGATTAGCACAGTCGACAGTCTCTCTAATGAGAGAAAAATAAGATTACAGAAAGTCTTATCTGTAAGATATAGGATATGTAAAAAAAGTCATAAAACAAATTAATGCAGTTAATTAATGTGGATATTTATACTGCAGCATTTTAGGTCTCTTCAAAGAGATTAACTCTGAACATTTAAGAATGCAGAATGTCACAATTTTTACCTGGGATCCTAGGATTTTGGATGCTTAGCAATCAGGTTTGCCAGACCTTTGGAAACATGGTAGAATAAAATCTAAATGTAAAAACCACCTAAAAATAAAAAGGCTGTAGATTTCTGAAGATAGTAGAAGAGAACCACCAAAAGTTGTGAGACTTATTTAGTAAACAGGGGCTATTTAAAATCAATTTGTAAAAATTCCTTTCCAATGGTGTAAAAGCATAAGTAATTCCTGATCCAGAAGTGGCACAAGAATAAGTACATGAATATGCCTACAAATGTACTTGCAAACATTCAAGTATTTATTCAGTGATCCAGTATATGTATATCCAGTATATACATAAATGCTACTACCCAGCATTTATATCTGGTACACCATTCTAGTAAACCAGTTGAATACCTCCTACTATCTAAAATAACAACTATTATTATTATAGCACTTTAAAGAAAGATAAATGTTGACACCATCTTGAAAATGGTCACAACAGACACAGCAGTTGTCAGATATTTGCAAGTGTATTATCTAAGAATTAATTATCTATGAATCATTGCCATGATGAAGCACAACAATCTATCTGCTGTCTTGCAGTCTCTGCAGCACTGTGTGGGTACTGAATTTGCCAATGTCTGTGGTGAATTAAGAGTATTACAATGAATTTTATATTCATAGGATTTTTTTAAGTCTATTTAAATTCCACATTTCATTTACATTTGTATTAGTTCTCTAATTTTAAATATAGATGTCTAATTTTCCTGTGAAGTCAACATCTTCAATGCTATTTAATAGTTATTTTTTCTTCTTACTCAGAAATACCCAACAATCAAAATATACTCTTAATTACTTTATGATGGAATTCAGCTCGTCTGATTTTTCCTAGTTTATATATAGTTTTATAAATAAAAGCATATGAATTCGTTGTATAGTCAACAAATGAAATTCTTATTCCAGATAATAATTTAGGCAATAGTAAAACAGTTATGTAATAAAGGTGCAGTGACTCTTACTTTAAGGGTTTTTTTTCCACCTATTGATAAATATTTATATTATTTTGGATGTTATCTGTGTAAGTGCAAGCTGCTTTTTTTCTTGAAAAGTAATGAAGAGAAAGGCACTTCTAGAGAGTATCTTGGCATATCTGTCTGAGCATCCTGTACTTCTTTTCCCCCATTGACCTTAGAGGGATCTTAAACTGACTAGTTTATATTTAAATAACAATTAGATATCTAAATTTATATGATATGCCAAGATTAGTGGGGTTTTTTTCTGTGTCTAAAGAACTCACTTTTTGCAGACCTGAGTGCTTACTCATATATACACTCCAACAATGGTATCACTATAATTTTGACAACTTTGGTAGAATATTCCCTCATTTATTCCATAGCATAATACACACACACACACACACACACACACACACACACACACACACACACATATATATATATAAGCAAATCCTGACATCAAAGCATCAAATAGTTGAAATTATAGAATACTAAATATATTGATGCTGGTGTTCAGGTAAGGTAAAAGAGATCCCTGTTTCACAAGCTAAAAGGCTTGAATTGTTCTCTTTTGTGTGATCTTTTAATTTAAAGTTTTTCCTTTTTTTATGCTTGTAAGCTGCTCTTTCAAAAGATCTTAGGTTTAAAATATATCTTAAGGTAGCTATTTTTGGTTGATCTGATTGTTTAAAGAACAATGAAATTTATAGTAGTGGCATTTTGTTAAATCGAGTTATTCTCTATCAATTGTTTTTAACAATGTTGTGGGCAGTTTATTAGCTACTTAACTTTCCACAAGAATAAATTTGTTGCACACAGTATACATTTTTTTTCCCATTACCACAAAAGGCAAAATACACAGTTACTGTAAAAATAGGTACTCACTTATCATAAAGATCAAATCGCCATCAGCATTGTCTTCATTATATATTGTTCTTTGGGAACATCTTTCAAATGCAGATCTCAGAATCCTTCTTCCATGATGTCATATAGTTCAAATATATTCCCAAACGGGAAATCGATGCTCAGGAAGATCAAGTAGCTCATTTTCAGTCATCCGACAAACAAGGAACAGAATCAGGAGACCTCATGTTCCTATCTAATGTTGTGTCTGATGGACAGCTTGGAAATTACACAAGATAAACAAAATGAGCTAAATATTTAAATTTTCAAAATATTTTGTGAAGGAAGAATAGACTTTTTTAAAATGAGTCTTATTTAGCTATTTATCATTTAATGGAAATAAAGCAGCAGTGTATAATGTGAACAGCTGAATAGAAATCTGAGTGACTTCTAATTTACATGTCAATTTACAAACTCTTTGATCTTATTAAGTATATCACTCTATGAAAAAGAGGAATTTGCTAATTAACTCAATTGACTCATATGTCCAGTCTTGAACCTTTTTCTTAATCTATGTGAAATATACAAAAAGATTTACAACACTAAGATCTTTATTAATGAGTACAATAGACATTTTGTTTTGCATTCTTTGAGTTTTTATACATACTTTAAAATTAGATGTAGAAATTCAGAGTGAAAAACTGAAACTCTTTATCTTGGTGCTATTGGACAGATATTGTGCTATATATAGAAATATATACGTCAATGTGGATATCACATTTTCCTAAGCACCTATATGAGCAAGATATCAAGCTCTTGAAGAAAATAAATTACATTATGGTCCTTAGCTCATAAACATGCCATAAACATGAGGAAATTCTTTTTGGATGTCTGAGGTTAATTTCCTGAAAAAGTTTTCAGAACTGTTCGGGGTATACTCTTTCTTGATGATTCATCTTCTTTGCCTCTTAATAATCCCCATGTTTGTACCTGTTGTTCATCTACAATTCGAGATTTGTAGTCCTCTAGAACTAGGAAATTTTCACTTGCCACATGACTTGGGTATATGATCTGCGGAAATTCTTCCATGAATTGTTTCCTGCTTGCTTAATTCAAAATCTTCACTATGTACAATGTCCTTCTTTTAACCCAAGTTTTGAGCTTCAGCTTTGATTTCAAGGTTTGAGTTAAGAGAGTCATGCTACAAAGCTTCAGTTCCCGTTGTGAAAGTATCTGGTTTTTTTTACAGGCTTATATTACCTTCAGCTAAGGAATGGCCAAGAAAAGGGGAAGTGGAATGGATTTCAGCATTCAGGTTCCTTCTTAGAAGTAGCTGGATCATGGCCTAACTATCATGGCCGATAATCCACACTCTGTTCATAAAGGACCTGTTATAAGATGAGACAGGCATGATAGTTGGAAGTTAAGGACATTTATCAAGGTAAAACTAGCATTCCTTTCATATATCATTACTTCAGGAAGAACCATACACATAACCCCAGGAGAAAGATTTTCTGGGCACGAGACTCTCAAGCTCTACATTCATATTCCGACTTTGCAGGAACTACTGATGAGACTTCTGCAGAGAAATTCTGACTCAGTGTGGATCCAAAACAGAACATTTCCCACCACCTTTAGCATAAGCAAATAACTGAACTTTTAATGATCAATTCTATTTTTAAGTGTGTTTCATAAAAGCTCTGGTCCTTCCATCCTACTGCCCGACCAATGTCAGCTAATCCATGGTGTACAAGGTCTTCTGGAAGATGAAGGCACCCAGTATGGATTAACCAGTTTTGCCTTAGATAGAAGACCTAAAATTAGCTCTTTAAATAGTCTTTCATCAAATCAGCATTTCAAGGGCAAGATAGCATGCATTTTGATGTCCAGAGAATCTTACTGATGACGTATTGTACAACGGCAGCCAGACAATCTTCACTATGAATATATAATTTTCCATTGAATCCAAATACTACTATGTTTTCAAAACATTTAATGATATATTTGATAAGACATGGATCTATACACACCCATATAATTAAGTGACAGCGAGCTGAAGATGAGAAGCAATAATACCATGCATCCTCTTTAGGAAACCAGGTGATACTGTTCTGTAATAGCAACTATAGGATCCTAGTGGATAGATGGTGGGTGTCACAGACATCAAGGAAAGCAGACTTGCAAGAGCTGCTCATCAGAATTCAGTGCATACATGCACCTTAGGAGGATCGCACTATTCAAGTGTGACTCTGACAAACAAATCACTATAAAAGTAGAAAAATATATTTAGATGTTGTTGCAAAACAAAAAAATAAAAATACAAGAGGAAATCAGTGGCTGAAAATTCACCACAAACAGGACTTAACTGGCTAGTATTGAATTATTGGAAAGGAAAATTAAGGAGCAAAAGTATTATCACTTTCTTCTTTATCATTAATTCAGAAGAAAAGAGGAAATGACTATCTTTGGGCTATTGGTCAGGGACTCAGCCACCCGCTCTGTCATCTTGAAGCAGCAGAGGAAATTGGCATAGCTGAGACTTCTTTGTCTGAAGTTCTAGACAATTTCCTGTCCTGGATCTGTACAGGAAGTTTGTCACCAGCAAAAGAGAGTAAAAGACAACACATAGTGGATTTGATCTCAGCAGTCTGTCTGGAGCTTTTACTCTGTAAACACTCAATCCCTCATCTCTTTGCCAGTGTTACATTCACCATGTCTTGACTTCCCTGCAGGGAAATTGCTGCTACTTCAGGAAGGCTGATTAGAAAATTGTCAGTTCTTGATGTGCTTCTAATCAAAGATACCAGTCTTGAACCTTATCAGTATCCCTGGGCATCTCTCAGTGCACAGACATATGTGATCTTCACCACTTCTCCACCCAGGATCTTCACCTTCTTTCCACTACTTCTTTTGGGGAACCCTTCTTTTTGGCATCTCTTCTTTCCAAAATCCTGAGTTTTTCTTATCTAAGTAGTCTCTATAAAGAAGCACAACTTATGAGCCTAGTTTTCTTTTCTGTCTCATGTCCCACAAGGACAAGAAAAAACATGAGTGCTGCCTGGAGCATTTTAATGAGAACAAGAATTCTATAATGGAATTTTAACTAATAATCAATTTTGACTAGAAATACTAGAGCTTTTTGCCCTGGGTGAGCAGTTTTTTATTAATTTCCTAAATTGGAGGTAATTTGTAAAATGAAGAGTTTTGTTCCTCTTCTACACTCTTTCTTTCCACTTATATTCACTTCTATCTGTTTTGTTTCATGCCAAAAGAATGTCTTCTAGGAGACCACCTATGCCTTTGTTTCTTTTAATAACAGTCTGACAGTACTGAATTCTAAGGTAAAGCTGAAAGAAGCAGCTTTATTACTTATTGCCAGAATATATTCGATGATAATTAGCTAATATTTTCTGATGACCAGTTCTGAAATGACTTTCTGAATCTGGGAGAAGGACATATGAGTGTGACATTTGGGGATCTTCTTTGAGAAAGAAACATTTGTTTAGTTTTTGAGCTGTGTCTTTTGCAGGCTACCCTGCTGTGATTGGTATCCCAGCTCAACTGGACCTTTCACATGTAGTTACTAACCACTAGCAACTTATCTAATCCTGGGAGACACCTTCCTAATTTCATTTCCCTCTCAGACATCAACGTAACAGTCCTGAAGGTTGCATCCTAACAGGGAGAGAAGACTAGTACACTAGCAAGGGTTCTTTGATGTGAAAGAATGATTAGAAGTCAATCATCTTATCCTATAAATACATGGACAGCCCGAGAGCCCCTTGAGCTCTCCTGGCATGGCAGCTGCACATCAGGATCTCACCTTGAGCAGGGATGCCTCTCAAAATTACTCCTCTATGTTTAAAGATGCCTTTCCACAACAGCTTTGTGGTAAGTAAGTACAACACACTCTCTTTAAACTTTACTTTGTAACTAAGCACAGAAATCCTTAGTCATAAACCGTTGACCAGGTCTGTGACTAGGACTGGATCCAGTCGCACCCAGACTCCTCTCAGAAGCAGCTTGGAAAGCAAGGGGGTCCAATATGAACCTCATGACTCAATGGGAGGGCATCCCAGATAATTTTGTACTATCTTGAGCCTCCATGCAGTAAATAATAAGCGACTTTTTTGCCATAGAATCTCATGAAATTATGTCCATATTAATTGTGCATTAAAAGTGCATTTTGTCACTCACCATCCCCCCGCCACCATTCATTCTGTTACACCTGCATAAGTGACTCTACTGTTTTCTTGATGTTTTACACCAGGAGATGCTTGTACACTTGATGGCAATGAGAAGGGCATAAATTCTCTCTTTCAAGAAAGATACAGTTTTATTATTATCTCAGAAAAAAAAAGATTATTATCAAAAAGGAGCATATTATAAAATCTAACATCCCTTCTGTGGCGGATCGAGTGGAAAGGCGGGGCGAGTGACAAATATGTACTTCACTCAAATAGAGAACTAACAATATGATTTATTAGTATAA
>JAUBOD010000342.1:98099-118246 GCA_032353885.1 Nothura maculosa | reverse complement strand
TGACACTTTATTAGCAGCTGAAACTCAGGAAGAATGTCTAAAAATGACCATAAGCCTGTTAAATTTCTTGGGACAAGAAGAATATCGCACATCAAGAAGTAAAGCCCAGATAGGAAAGGAAACTGATTTATTTAGGTCTCGAGTTTTCATGAGGACAATGAAGACTGGGAAATGACAGAAAAGAGGCCATCAGCCAAACTCCAGAGCCAAGAACTGCCCTGGATCTGAGGGTGTTCCTGGGTATGGTCAGCTGATGTAGACTGTGGATTGTTAACTATGGATTGATGGTAAGGCCCCTTTATGAAACTTTAGAAACTTGAAAACGGCCTTGATGTTAACACCAGCACTAGTATTTCCTGATTTATTAAAGCTCTTTGAGCTGTTTGTACAAGAATGGCAACACCTGGCTATGGGAATACTGACTCAGAAATTGAGGGCATGGAGGAAGACTGTTCTGTCTAGAAGACAGTAAGACTGTCTAGTCTGTAACAGACAAAATTAATTCTTTTTATAACTTTGCATTATAAAATAAATAATCTGAAGGTGTAGAAAGAAAAGCAAATACAGACTGTCAAGCAACAACAACAACAGTCTAAATATGAAGAGTTCCTTCTAAGAGGAAAAGAGGAGAAAAAGATGGAGAAGAATTTATGCTATCAAGTCTTATGGCTTTGGGAGAAGTCTTTTTTTTTCCAAAAGAAGACAAAGGATACTAAATACTTCTGTCAATCATGCTAAAATAAAATCAGAGTTAGAGAATAAATTAGTCATTTATTTTCCCAAGTAGCTATTTGTAACATTCTCACAAATAAACTACTCACAAATTGAAGTTCAATATATTGAATATTGTTACAAAATAAAAATGAGCAAACTTATTAAGTCCTTCACCTTATATTGCTTTATCTTTATTGACACGACTTCAAAGCATTTTGATTTTGTAGCGAGAGCAATGATGTTTATAACATGCTAAACGTTGAAGAAGACTGTTAAATGAATTTCATACCACTTCCACTTAGTTCCAAACCTCATGATTGGGATTTGCCTCTAGGATTTAGGAAGCCATTGTTATCACTTGTTTTCTTTTCCAGATAATTTAAAACACATTCATGACTTACTTACTTAACAGTGCATTTGGCATCAGTTGGCAGAATGTTCTGAACTGGGTTTGAAAGTCTTTTCTTTTGTAAAGCTAATCATTTATTGATTATAAAGATATTAAGGCATATAAAGATATTAAATAGAATCAAATGATAAGACTCCTTTCACCTAACTTAGATCTTTGCAATGTAGATCTCTACAGATGAACTAGTCACTCTAGGTTACTCTTTACTCAGCGGAGAGAAATGAGCACTTCTAGGGCATGATTTATTTGATCCTAAAGTAGATGTCAAAAATAGGTCAGGTGAATTGCTCCCTAAAAAGTGCCTCTTTTTTCCATTGTCAATAAAGAGAACCCAGGGTGACTTAGCTCAGATGTAGATGTCTGTATGGTAGACAACTAAAATTAGATAAAATTGATGCTATCCTGGATGTGTCAGCAAGTCATACTGCAGGAGTTCTGATATCTAAAGCAATGACCTAGTTTATGGTTAGAGTTAGGGACCAAGGCCTTATTTTTCTGCCTCCTTACCCTCCCATTGTTGCCCTACTCTCTTTTTAAAATGTAAGAGAAATAATTCTGGACAAAACTGAGGAAAGCTTTTATCAGATTTGAATTACTCAGTATCTCAAATGTGTGCTGCTTCATCTTTGAAAGAACATTCTTTGCAGAATGTTCTAATGTTCTTTTCAAATTCCTTACAGTATTGTTCCAAGAATTGTTTAAAAAAAAAAAAAGTGAAAGAAAAGGAAGATAAACTTACAAAATTTTTAAAGGTTTACATCTTTAAACACGTTAAGGTGCATATCGTCCCTTGCATATCATCTGATATTAGAAGATTATTAAAGCTGATATTAGAAGATTATTATTATTATTAAAGCTGATATTAGAAGATTAATAAAGTATATTATCATTACTAAAATTAATATTTCATCCTGAAATTAATATTTCATCTTTCATTTAATATTTTGATAAATACATATAGAAAAGTTTCATTAATCAATATAGATTAGACATTTTTCATTACAAAATATAATTGTAACATAACATATAATATAATTGTAACATAAGCTTTAACTTATTGTAAAGTAGTGAAGTGATTTAATGATTCTCTTATTTTTCTTTCATTGACACATAGAAGTTGCTTGTAACTAAGTACATGTACATAATAACTTAAACTTTATTTTAGAAAGATTTATACATTTTTCATACTGACTATATCTAACCCTATACTTAACACATAAATTATCTATTGATTTGCAATGATTATGAGAAATTCTGGACAAAGGGCAGGTTGGATTGCCACAAGTCCTGCAAAAATCTCCATTGAGCATATGAAGAACTTCAGATTAGATGTACACCAGACACTTCACTGTTTATGCAGTGTGAAATCAAAATGCAGATACACAATCTAACATCTGGGATTTTTGAACATGTACAGATCTGTCTTATTGTTGTAGAATTAGTCCAATATATACTGCACCAGATACACTCTGCCTGTACACTTGGTTTATACACATGGTGTACAAGACCATCATGATGATATTGCTTGGATTTACCAAGTATTTTTTATCTAGATTACACTGAATCTACATATCATAAAACCTATGGTGTTGATTTTAACTTCAGACAGACTCAATAAAATCACAGACTTCTTATGTGAAGTAGGAATATTATGAAATAAATTATGAGATAAATGAAAATACTTCTAACAAAATTTCAAATATGTAAATCCCATATACAGCATCAAGTTTTGAAATCAAAGGTGGTCAACGTGTCAGATCTACAAGATTAAGCTGGACAAATTAAATTATGTGTAAAGCACTATAATAATATTATTGCATAATGGCTCATAATCTCTTTCTAATGCTAGAATTTAAAAATACCTCTTCATACATTACCATTAAGCATACTATATATACAGTTGAAAAGTATATGAGATTCTTTAGACACATACATCACCATACTTTCTTTCTCTATCCTCTTCTGTCTCCCTTTCCTTCCATACACACTATTCCCTCAAAAGTGCCATTCAGTCTTCTAATTATCAGCAGGTGAACACTCCTTACCCTTAGCCATTTGCAATCCCTTTTCCTTCTCTGCCTACAGCATTAAAAAAAAAAAAAATAAAAAATTGGCATTTGCTCTGCTTTTTCACATAATGCTTATGCTGAGCTGTGAAATCATCTAGCAGAGATTTACTCGCTCACCAGCTTTACAGTGAGTTAAAGAAGCATTAAAGATATTCGGCAACCTTCTGGCTGCAAAGTACCTCTGCTCTGGCAGGTAGTGACAGAGAAAAAGTACAAGTTTCAGGTATGTTCTCTTTCATAAAGATTACAGTGAAAGAAAATCTGTCGATATCCTGCAGTTATAGTTCCTCTACAGCCTGGCATTTCTTTCGGCATAAATTTTAAAGATTAATGTCTGTGTGGTTTATATCTGCATTTCTGATTCTGGTTTGCTACTGTAGTAAAAATGAAAATCTCTCCTTGAAGCATACATAACACTGTAGCAATGCAATCCTTCTGTATGGTAAAGGAATATTGGCAAATAGCAAATTATGGTGGCCAAAAAGAAATATCATTTCCATTACAAATAGGAAAACTGATCCTTACCACATTAGCCTCAAGTCAACTGAGTATTCATACTTGTATGATTGGTGTGAGAATATATTTTTTCATTTTTTTAATTAAATTCTGATTTTTTAGATTTTAAATTTTAAGTTTTGCTGCAAGTGCTGCAAGCTCAATAGAATAACAGAACTTATTAAGCTTATAACTGGCTACTAAGTGTTGGTGGCACTATCATAGTGCTACTAGAACAAATCAAAGACTTATTGAGACTCTCAATGTTAAAAGAAAAGTTTAATTATTAAGATACATAGAAAGCATGCAGAAAAGAACACAAGGAACAGATTTAAACATTTGAAATTAAATGGTTAGGCACCTCAGAACTCAGATTGGATAGCTTTTATTTTGTCAACAGATGCCCTTTTACAGCATTCACTATATTATATAAAAAGTTAATTTGATAAATGCATTTTAATATAATTTTATTTATATATATTTTTTTTAAAAAAAACTCATCTTTTCACCATTTTAGGTCCTGCACACAGTACTTTTATAGGTACCTTTGTGAATCTTTATGTTCTGAAATAGTGAGTGAAGTCTGGATTTTTGGATTTTACCAGCACAACGAACAATGGGGTAAGTGGTTGCAAGTGTTAAGTAAGTAAATTAATTCTTTGAGAACAAAAGAGAGAAATTAAAAAAAAAAAAAAAAGACAAGTGTTTGAATGCTTCCAGAAGTGCGGCATCTTTATAGACCCACTTTTACTGGATGAGCAACTTTATTAACATTTGTTTATGACTAGGTTAATATAGTTATGTAGTTTACAAAGCAGCTTGTGTATGATCAGCCTTAAGTCCAGAAATAAATCATATGCATCTACACCTTTCTGCAGATGTATTTCTAGAAAGGTCACTCTATCCTTGGAACGAGTAATTAAATAATACGTTGATCCAATATGAGCACATACTGTACAAGTGGACACAAAACTAAACTAAAGAACAAAAGAAGTCACAAGCACTTAAAAACTTTTTTTTTCTCAAACTCAATAAGACTTGAAACATTCTTTGTAAGACACATTTGCTATAAGTACTTCTGGAGTATCATGGAAGTGATGAGCTCTTATAAAGAGAGTTACTAGCTATATATGATTTCTCTGTCTTAAGAACTATCCAAACAATAATAATACAAAATTGTGTAGTAAGTGTTCTGATGCTGTGTGATGCTGTGATAAACTACACACAGAAGTAAGCCTCTGAATCAGATACTTGCCATAAACTCATGTTAGTTTTGAGATATGCTTCTATTGTGTTCAGATCCCACAGTTAAGGTGTCACACCTTTTAATGTCATCAAGATGGGGGCAGACGGGCAAAAAAAGACACCAAAAATATTACAGCACTTTAAAAATGTATTTGATCATATCAGTGGACAGTTTATAGGGATGATTATTAAATCCTGCTGTGAAATCTTTTCTCAGAAAGTTCCTAACTTCTGATGGATGTAACCAAGCCTCAGATGACATGAGAAAGATCCCACGATATTTTATTCTTCTTTGTCTCAGCAATTAGTGTTGCTCACTCTTAGAGGTACATACTCTAAGAAATGTCTTTTATTTCATATATTTTAATCACTTTTTATAGTAGCAAATAATGACTTCAGTCATTCTCTCCTTTTTCCAAAACAGTATAAATATATGCAGTCAATTATCTATAAATTCAGCTTAAATATGGCTGCATACATGGCTGACATCACTAAACAGCTTTAATTTGCAAGTAATTCTGTGTCCAGTAAGAAATTGTTATGAAATTAGCTGCTTCACTGATTTCTACATTTAATATTATAATATAATAAATACTCCTACATAGGAGTATTTATTAAATGTAGTATTAGTAGTATTAATGTAGTATGAAACATTAATGTACAGGAATAGTCCTTCTGAATTTAGTATTAGCATATCATATAGTGCAAAGCGAAAAGGAGAATCAGAAGCTAGACTAGATGTGCTGCACTTCGGCAGCACATAAATAATTTTGCTCTGAAAACACATTCTTTTGAAATTGTTCTTTGTGAACATCCAAGAAATATTTGAGCCTTCTTCTCTCACCTGCATCTATTAATGCTGAACATTTTACGGAGCTAGATGCAGTCAAGAGATGAGAGAACTCTGAGAAAGAAAAGGATAAAATGAAATTCTGTTGTTTGGGTTGTAGGTACTGTTTATTAAAGACAGAAGGTTGGCACTTTTGGTACATGCTGAAAATATGGTACAGTAAAGAGATACTGTTATTTGGACATTAAGCTTGTCCCTTGGCTCTAGAATGACTCAAACTCAGACAAATCAGTTGTAAACAATGTCAGAGGAGACATGAGTCTTGGCAAAGTTTTCTAGCTGTTCCTTGTTGTGTTTCCTTGCTTGTACTCTAACAGTTCTCCTCCATATATAGTAGATTTAAAGGTAAAGAAGGACCATAATATAGGAATATGAAAATGTACTTTTGCATTTAAATGGAGCTGAGAGGAACAAAACCAGGGATATCTAGCCAACATTCAGAGCAACTATTGATTTCATTCAGCTATTGCCACTACAGTTAGTGAGAAATGAAGTCAATATGGAGTAGTGGATCTGAAGAAATACTGACCACAGCAAAAGAGGACTCTATTCCCTCACTAAATTCCTACCTTAAGGTATTTTCAGACAACACTATTGGTCTGATAAACACAAAATCTGCTCCTCTGAATGACAACTAAACATAAAACAGGAAATTCTGATGCATCACAGGTGGCAGGAGAGGTTTTTGCTTATGCAGCTGAATCAAGTCACTAACTAGATTGAGATCTATAGTGTGAAGCTGAATCCTATCATCAGAGTCCTAGCACTAACATGTTTAATGCTTCATTTTTTTTTTTGGAGATTTCACTGTTATCCCCCTAATTCTGAATACTTAATTAAAACTGTTGATGCAGGCTGTATACCTACATCTCCGATACTGAAGCAAGTGTTATCCTGAATAGAGTATGCAGGATAGGAGAAGAAAGACTGAATTAATAATAAGGATGTGGAGCTTCTAGAGAGGGTCCAGCGGAGAGCAAGAGATGACTAAAGGAATGGAGCATTTATTGCATGAGGAGAGACTGAGTGAACTGTGTCTGTTTAGCTTGGAGAAAGGAAGGCTGAGAGGAGATCTGATTAATATGTATAACTACCTGAAGTTGGAATGTAGGGAGGAAGGGGCCAAGCTCTACTCAGTGGTGGCCAGTGATAGGACAAAGGGTAATGGGTATAAGCTGAAATACAGGAAGTTCCATCTCCATGTGAGGAAGAACTTCTTCACTGTGAGGGTGACAGAGCCCTGGAACAGGCTGCCCAGGCAGGTTGTGAAGTCTTCTTCTCTGGAGGTCTTCAAAACCCACCAGGACGCCACCCTGTGTCACATGCTCTATGTGTCCCTGCTGGAGCAGGAGGATTGGACTAGATGATCTGTTGAGGTCCCTTCCATCCTTAACCATTCTGTGATTCTATGAAGATATGGTACTCACCAGAGCTGAGTAGAGGGGCAGGATCCCCTCCTTTGTCCTGCCAGCAACACTGCTCCTGATGCAGCCAGGATCCCATTGGCCTTCTTGGCCATGAAGGTATTGCTTCCTCATGGATAACTTGGTGTCAACCAGGACTCTCAGATCTCTCTCTCCAGAGCTGCCTTCCAGCAGGTCATTCATATTCATTCTTTTACAGTTGACAGGACTTAATCAAAAATTCTAACTGTGGGGAGAAGAGGAGGAAAAAGTTTCAGATCTGGGGATTTATCATAGCATTGGTGAGGCCCATACTCACCAGAGGGTTCTATCTCAGATGCCTCAGCTGATCCTGTAGTGATGTGGCTTGAAGTTGTATAAATTCAGTCAAACAAAAATATTAAAAAAAAATCTCAAGAATTGGGACAGAATATTGATCCCAGTCCCACGATCACTCGATAACTGAATAAATTAAAATATGTCAAACACAAATGTTGTCAGGTATCAGCATAATTTCCTGAGAAACGGCACTTTACATGCTGTTCAATACAAAGGTATTGAAGAGTCAGGCTATATATATTACTTGTTTCAGTGTATGCATTGAGTAGATTACACTCAATTCAAAATTACCTAAGTATGCAATCCCACCAAGGCTCTAGGAGGAAACAAAACAAAATAAACAAATAAAAAACCAAAAGATGTAAGTAACAACTACATTGTTCCTATCTTCCAGCCAGATAGAAATAGGAAATGACTATTCTTTTTGCAACTACTAAATAGCCTTTCAAAAGAATATTTGTATTAAGTTGCATGAAGAAAAGCTTCAATGTTTTTAACCTGAGACACAAATGTTTGCTTAGTTGCAGTAGTTTGCCATACACTAGGGAAGATGCTTTTTCCATGAGATTATCATTAACCTTTACTATTTTTTCAGCCTGCATTTTACTTGTTACCTGTGCTCTTTTCTGCCTGATATTTTTATCATCTTGTTTCCCAGCCATCTAACCTGCATGCATTCCTCTGTCATATTCTTGTCTCCTCTGAGCTAAAGTCAATTTAGAGCTGAACTTCTGACCTCCACAGGCTTGGATGGATACAAATGAAGTGTATGAGTTATTCAGTAGTGGCTTCAGGACTTGTAGCACATCCCAGGGTGGAAAGGCATGCACTACTGAGATACCTTTTTCTGATCCTGGAAAAGTAACTACACAACTTAACTCCTCCACAAAGTAGAATAAAAATATACTTCTTTACTTCATTATATTAGTAACTTAAAGTAAAAACGTTACTGTTACTATAGAAAAGTACAGATTCATCACAGACATTTAGTAAGATACTACTTCGCCTTTCTATCCCTTCAGGAAGTAGAATGAAGTTAAGACTTAGCTACGGTCTTACGGACATTGCGTACACAGAATTGCTGTTCGGAATGTTTTCTGAAGAACTTTTTCTGGACTATTGAGAGTTATCCATGGACCAAAAAGATTAAAAAAAAAAGAAACACTTAATCTCTTCTTAATATATTTTTCAGTTGAAATGCTTGACATCTTTTTATTAGGCTCAGTTATTTTGTTTGCAAAATGAAGAAAGATGTTCCATCTACTGAGTCTCTGCTGTTGGTGTAAATTAACTAATCCTCCTCGTTTGTGTCAGAGCCTTCTCCAGCTGCAACTCCCCCTTGAATATCAAAATGTTATGTGATATACAAGTAATTAAATTTAGTTAGGGTATATGAGATGATTGCCAAGTACTCTAGATCCATATTCTATACCTCCATGGTCAAAAAAAATCCATTACAACATCAGTTGCCTCCAAGATGACACGGACAGGATATATCATTATTGATGTATTTTGCATCCAAGAAAGGCTATTGAAATTCTGTGGGAATACAACAGCTAGAGTACTATTTGTACAGTATCGTTTTATCCAAAGCTTTACAGATTTGGATATGGATTAAAAAAAGAAATGGTTCTCAAACAGCACAAGTAAACTTATCTATAAAAAATATTAAGTCATTTCTACTCTGAATATTTAAACTTACTATATATCTGTACACATCCTGTTTAGCAATATTCTCCCAAAATGAAAAGTTATATAATGATGAAAACATAATATAAATTAGAACATGACAAAAAAACTTCTACAATGAGAGCTAAGATATAGAAAAAGCTGGCATTTTCAAGTGAATAAATATATTGGTCTATATAGATAAAATCTGGATTTACATCAACTGAATTATATAAGTGAATATATGAAATGCAACCACAAAATAAGAAGAATCAAAAAATGAAAAAAAATAGTTGTTTTGTGTCACATACCTTACTTATTCCCTACATTTTAAATTAAAAGAAAAAAAATCCTCATAAGATTTAACTGATATACATAAAGGGGTCCTGAAGAGAGGTTTGTTAGAGGTTGACTCTTTACCTCAGGATCTTATGAATAAGTAATAAATAATTGCATAATATGATTGAACATAGGCTGTTAAGAAAATGGAACTAAGTAAATTTGCATATGACAATTTGTCTTTCACTTGAGGAACAGAAACAATAACAAATACATGAGAGGTTGGTTGCTTACACAAAGGAAGAATTTGACCTTTTAAGCATGATAAATGTTTTTGTTTATGTTGTACTTTACTCAGAATGAGAAGGATAAAAAATCAGGTAAATTATTGCTATCTCAAGAGTGCAGAGTTCTCATTTTTCTTCTTCTATGACTTTCTAGCAGAGGTGACCAGTAATGTCAGTCATGATCCTGTTTCTAATGCTTAAGAGAACAGACAGGCACCATATAAATTATTTTCCTGAATGACTAAGTGAAAGAATGAATCTAGTGTAATAGAGATGAACTTTATTACTTTACACAGTACAGAATGTGCTTTCATACTCAAGTGATGAGCACAGTGTATGGCACTAGTATTTTCCAAGCAAAATAATCACAAATTAACCTTGTAATGATGTTTTCAAGATCATATTATTTTGCAAATAACTCAGATACCAAATTATTACCTCACAAAGTTGTTGTTCTTCAGGAACAATTTCAGTTAGAAGTTTCACAAAAAAGAGTAGTTACAACTGAAAAAAATGAATACACATACATAAATGTATGTATGAACTTATAGATACAATTAAGAAGAGTAGGGGAAAAAAAGGCAACTAGTTTTTAATCTGCTGCAAATAAATCAAGCTCAAGATATCGGGGATTATAAAATGTATATAAAAATCTATACTTCCCTCCTTCACCCTCCCAGGCAAAAGCATAATTCAGTCCTTTTTCACCGGCAGAGACCTAAATTTCTCATTGTTTTACAAATTCTTTAGGTTACTAGTATGGTAATAGACACTATTTCTTCTTCAAGTTATTTCATTCATTAGATTAGGATTCTAAAGCTTAATATTCTTGCTACATTTAAAAGAGTATAATGTTGTATTTTATCTCTAATGAAATATTTTATTTCTTTCAAGATCACATGAAAGGCATTAAAGATGCATTTTGATCCAAAGCATTTTGATTTAATGGTCATGCTCAAAAGAATACTACACAGAGTCATCATGATCTTGCAACTTGCAACTTCCTGATCTTCAGTGTTATTCAGTGTTAATCAGCATCACTACATATGAAGACCATCAGTCTTGAAAAATCATATCACAACAGTGAGTACCCCCGCATTCCCCGCTCATATTATGTGTCCATCTCTGGTGGCTGGGTCCTTGATGACTGTTCACCATGGAGGTCAACGTATTCCCACTTGCTAGTTCTGTGATGAAAGAATACAGCAGTGAAGTCGACTCACTTTCTGCCTTCTCAGATTTTCCTCACTTGAAACTGGTGGATTTCTTTCTTTCTTTCTTTTTCTTTTTTGCTATTGTCTTGGAAAAAAAAAATCAAATAAAAAAGAGCATTTACTCTTTTCCAGATTTTCCAGATTACAAATTACTAGAATCACTGAATAATTAAGGTTGTAGGGGATATTTAGTGATTACCTAGTCCGACTCCACTGCACACAAGGGGTCACCTAGAGCATGTTGCGAAGAATTGCTTCCAAGCGAGTTGGGAAGATCTCCAAAGAAAGAGATTCCACAATCTCTTTTGGCAGCCTGCTCAAGTGATCTATCACTCTCACTGTCAGGATTTTTTTTCTTAAGTTCCTGTGGAAGCTTGTAGTTGTTTCCTGTAGTTCTTTCAGTGGCCAACAATGAAAATAGGATAGCCCTGTCCTCCCTCACTCTCTCCCTTGAGATATTTATAGACACTTACCAGACCCCCCCTTAGCCTTCTCTTCTTCAGGCTGAACAGACATAGCTCTCTCAGCTAAGGAGAGGGCACACTGATACCTCATGGTCAATTTGTTGTCAACCATGACAACAACCATGACACCCAGCTCCCTCTCTGCAGAGCTGCTCTCCAGAAGGTTAGTGCTCAGCCTGTACTGGTGTCTGGAGTTATTACTCCACAAGTGCAGGACTTTGCACTGGCCCTTTTTGAACTTTATAAGATTTATCACTGCCCAGTTGTCCAGTCTGTCCAGGTCCCTCTGGATGGCAACACAGCCCTCTGGTGTTACTCCTCCCAGTTTCGTATCATCAGCAAACTTGCAAAGATGGCACTCTGTCCCTTCATCCAGGTCATGGATGAATAAATTGAACAGGACTGCACTGAGGACTGACCTCTGGGGGACACCACAAACCACAGGCCTCCAACTGGACTCTGTGCTGCTGATAACCACCCTCTGAGATCTGCCATGCAGCCATTTCCAAATAAACCTCACTGTCCACTCATCTATCTCACAATTCCGAAGCTTACTCAGGAGGATGTTGTGAGGGATGGTGTCAAAAGCCTTGCTGAAATCGAGATAGATGACATCCATCCATCTCCTGTTCAACTTATTCATTAACGACCTGGATGATGGGATGGAGTGCTCCCTCAGCAAGTTTGCTGATGATACCAAACTGGGAGGAGCAGCTGATAGCCCTGAGGGCTGCACTGCCATCCAGAGGGACCTGGACAGACTGGACCACTGGGCAGTGAGAAATCTAATGAAATTCAACAAGGCCAAGTGCAAGATCCTGCACTTGGGGAGGAATAACCCCAGACACCGGTACAGATTAGGGGCTGACCTGCTGGAGAGCAGCCTCGCAGAGAGGGACCTGGTTGTCATAGTGGACAACAAGATGACCATGAGGCAGCAGTGTGCCCTGGTGGCCAAGAAGGCCAAGAGGATCATGGGGTACATTAAGATCTCCAGCAGGTCGAGAGAGGTGATTGTCCTCCTATACACAGCTCTGGTGAGGCTACATCTGGAGTACTGTGTCCACTTCTGGGCTCCCCAGTACAAGAGGGATGTGAAGCTGCTGGAGAGAGTTCAGCACAGGGCTACCAGGATGATCAGGGGCCTGGAACATCTACCGTATGAGCAAAGGCTGCGAGAGCTGGGCCTGTTCAGCCTGAAGAAGAGAAGGCTGAGGAAGGACCTGATCACTGTGTCTAAATACCTCAAGGGAGGCAGTGAGGAGGAGGAGGCTGGCCCCTTTTCAGTGGTGGACAGAGATAGGACTAGAAGAAATGGCTACAAACTGAAGCATCTGAAGTTTCACAGGAATTTAAGGAAACATTTCTCGACAGTGAGGGTGACAGAGCACTGGAACAGGCTGCCCAGAGAGGTTGGGGAGTCTATTTCTCTGGGGATCTTTAAAACCCACTTGTATGCCACCCTTTTCCAAGTGCTCTAGGTGACCCTGTGTGTGCAGGGAGGTTGGACTAGGTTACCTCTGAGGTCCTTTCCAACCTTAAGCATTCTTTGACTCTATGATTCTATGATTCCTCTCCCTTCATTTATCCAGCTAGTTATTTCACTATAGAAGGCTATCAGATTGGTTAAGTGTCATTTCCCCTTGGTTTATCCATGCTGACTATTCCCCAGGACCTTCTTGTCCCTCCGCATACTGAATGAAAACAGTCAGGATGAGCTCTTCCATCATTTTTCCAGCGATGGAGGTGAGGCTGCCTGGCCTGTAGTTGCTTGGACTGGCCTGTAGTGGCTTGTTAGTGTTTATCTATTCTCTTTTGCCTTCGCATTTACCCTTTTAAGTATACTTGTGTCCTGCCTATTTGCCACGTGTTAGACTTAGACTTACTTTTTCAACTTTTGTTCTGTTAATGCCTCCTGCCTGTGGCTACACAGCTCTTCTTTAAGTTGCTGTGGCTGCCTGTGGCTACACCCCACATACACAGCATGTTGCTGACATGCTTAGGTAAATCTCTTAATGGCTATGTCATCCCAGTGTTATGTTCTGTTTTGTGGCTAGTTAATTATATCCTCATTTGTATATTTACAATGTAAGCTTTACAGGCCAGCAACGGCTACAATAATATTGTGAAAGAAAAAACTTACAAAAAAAGTAAAAAAGTTTTATAATTTTTCCTGAGGAAAATTATCACCTACAGAGCTGAAAAAATGGTCCTTTAAAGATAGTTTAACGTTTCTAGTTTATTTACAAAGTCTTTATCACTTTTTTCTTGATATTAAATGTTACAGTAGATGAAAAAGTACTGGATTAATAAATAATTAAATAAATAAATAAATAAATTATGGCTCCATAAAGGCACTGGATTAATTTATGAACTAAATAAAATATAACCTAAGTCTTTTCATTTAAAGTTCAGTATATTTTGTGAACATTAAAACTATTATTGAGGTTGGAAATAAATGAGTTAATTTAAGCTATTAAATATATGTTATATATTTAAGCATTTATATATGTATGATAGCATAAAACTGTTATTCAGATACAGAATTTTAGCAGCTCTGGTGGTTAAGATTCATATGAAATCTGTGCTATGCAATGAGAAGTAAAAATCATATCCTTCAAATATATATGACTATAGTATTATACTTGGTTAGCTGTAGTGATAGCAGAGATAGAATATTACTAAATACTATCCTGGTTTGTCATGGAGACAGGCCAATGTTATCTCCAAACTGAAAGTGAGTCATGGAAAAATTAGCCTCTGATTCTGTCTCTGTTTAATGATAAAATTGCTAACTCTTCATGCAGTTATGAAATTGAATCACTATAATATAAAATATTCAGATAACCAAATACACAATCAGAAGAATAGCAATGATGGAAAAAGAAGAGCCCTGGACTGAAGGCAGAAGAGGAGAGGAGAGAAGGACAGATGAAATAACCACACAAAATGCAGATTTTGAATGAGCTAGCCTCTTTTTACCTGGTGTTTCTAGGTTTCCAGAACAGGTTCAGATTAGAGTCAAACTTTCACCTGAGCCCCAGCAGGGAAGAAAGCCAGTGGTGAGTGATAGGATATTAAATAGAAACTGTGACCTAAAAATGTCTTGAAACAGCTCTGCCTCTGTGAGTGTGGTCACAAGACCATCCCTGGGACCATGTGCATTTTTAAAAGCTACTACTCTTCAGCATCAGTCCTGAGGGTAATACTTTTGAAACCAATCACAAGTCAGACGGTAGAATATGCTCTAAGGTACCTGTAAACCTGTGATCTACACTATTACAAAGATAAAAAAAAAAAGTTCAGTCATTTTCTGAAGTCATTTTGTCAAGTTATTTGCTGACACTCATATAACTTCACTCCTCTCAGAATGAAATCTTTTAAATATTCTATATTTTTAAGAAACAGTAAAACATACTATGAATCAGAAATAAGGAAAAAAAAGGAAGATCAAACTTTATAGAAATAAATAAATAAATAAATAAATAAATACTTCTATCACCACTCATACATAGTAGAATTTATTTAATCCATTCTGGACAACCAATTTGCTGTAATTAAATTAAACACAGGAAATTGTGTTGGGCTTACAATTCACTGCATCCTTTTTATATTTCATTATGTTAAAAAAAATTATTAGTTGTTTTATTGACTTTTTGATAACTTCTTGCAACTTCTGTTATCGATATTTAGCACTGGTTGCTAACATGGCAAAAAGCCAAATCAGATGCCACTGTTAAATGCTGAATACTTGGAGGTTTAGAGAGATTCTTTTTGTGTTCTGTTGAGTGAACTAGTCCTAAAGTAACCTTTAGTTATCTTGCACAAATAAGATTAGATATAGCCTAAGTTCAGTCATATTTCTGAGCATATGATCAATAATTCTTAATGCAAGATAACGAATTCAAGGAAAGTGTATTTTTTTCTGAACATACAGAGTACTTTAGGTATTACATGAAAAGTTTGTCACTCTGGACTTCGGGTTCTATCCTAGGCTGAGCCATATAGCTTCTTACCTGTAGAAATAACCTTTATTTTCTTTGCCTGGAAAGAGCTTTCTTTTCACTCTATTAGGTCCTATCTTAAAGATTTTATTATGTTTAATTTATACTCTTTAGCGGGGGGGAGAGCATAGTTTAAAAATAATTATTTAACAATGAAAAAGATGTTTAAAATCTCAGTTGTAAATGTCTTTTGATTAATTAATGTTTCCTGTTCTTTGTGAGCTTTTCATTCCTTTCTGTGGTGCCATAGATAGTGTATTCTGGGAAAAGAAAAAAAAAAGTGACAAAAGCAAGATTTAGACACTCATTAAATAATGCAGAAGTGCATACAACTAGACACAGCATGCTTTGCTCTTTAGCGAAGGAGTCTTTTTGTTCATCTCACTATACATATTTGAACAAAGAGAGGGAATAAATCATGATCTTCACTAAGAGAAACCACAACTTAATATCCATCCCTGCATAATTGAGCTAGGCATCCAGTAAGAGATCTTTTATGCCGCAGCCTTTTCCATGTTGTCTTTGCATTCAGTCCAGCATTTTCAACAGTAGGCAAAAGCTTTTTATGGTTCCACATGCACACCTGTGTCACATAGCTCATGCAGGCATCTTAGATATACTGTTTCCTATGTTGATGTCAAACACAGTATTTCAATATAAAGCACATAATGAAGCATAATAAAAGGTTAAACTTAACCGCTATGAGTTCACCTACACTGCTATATGACAGAAAGCCAAGGAGTAAACTAAAGGCTCGGATTCTCAATTGTCCACTTGACTCAAGAGTTGGTCTGCTCTCAAGCAGTTTTGCAAAAAATGCTACTCTGTTATCAGGATAGCAAAATAACACAGGAAAACATTGCCAGAAATTTGGCTCCTCCTGCCTCTACATGCTTGTGGAAGAATTGTTTGCAAAACTAGGGCCTAACAGAAGTTTTAGCATTGCAGAAGATTGTTTGGGGTGAGACACTGTTGCCACTTCCAGAATGGCTGGTAGGCATGGGCTCAGCTCCTCCACAGTTGCCTAGACAACACAATCTGCCCTCCTCGCAGCTGCAAACGGGAGTAACGGAGGATGGAGTGGAGTGAAGACCTTGTGGCCAAACTCTGTTGTACTCCCTGTGTTGGGCCGCTGATAAGCCACACAGCAACTGTCCAATGGAAGATATACGATAAAAAATTCTGGTGCTGAGTCAGAAAAGTGGCAAATCACTCCTTTCGGATGAACTTTGCTTGAACTTTGCTCATTATACGCTTATTATAAGGCCAAAACACACCTCCATCCCAAAAGTTGTCTGCCTCTGAGGTATGACCACCCCTCACTGAGCATGCACTCTAGGTTTTTGATTGACTATACCTTTAAATGAAAGCAAGAAACTTTTTCACCAATCAATAACAATATTAAGTATGACTGTAGTCACTCAAGCCCCACCTGAATGTAAAGAAAAGTATAAAAGGTGAACTAAGGATGAACAACTCGGAGGGAATATTCCATCGTAACTTGCGGGTCAATTGACAGGCTGATTCCCCTTCCCTCCCCTCGGGTTCAGACATCGCCTGAGAAGAGGAACAACTGAGTGGGAAGAATCCATCATCACTCTTGGATCAGTCGACAGGCTGGTCCCCATTCCCTCCCCTCGGGTTGAGACGCTGCCTGAGGAGAAGCGAGACTGAGAGCCCTCTCCCATCTTCTGAGGTGAGTGATGATTGCACATTTGTATATCAGAGCTGGCTAAAAAAAATCACACTTTAGTAGAGAATTTCATATACTAACATCCAAAATCTGCTTTGTAAATGTTGCATTTGAATAAATCATACTGTTTGAGAACTCATCTACTTGTTCGGGGGGAGGCAATCAGACCTGCAGTTGACAGACTGTTTGTGAATTTGATACTGCCAGAATTGAGCTTATAGTTGATCACACTATTTGGGAACTCCATTCGCTCCTAGGAAGGTGACCAGACGTACAGTTCATAGACTGTGAATCCGATACGAATTTCATGTTTCCTTCCCACCCCCAGCCCCCCACACACTTTCAAACTGCAACATTTTTCCACAACAATGCTGCAGCAGAGACCTGGAGCTTTGGCTCCCCAAGTTGGGTAAAGCCCACTCTGGTGGGCTGTAGCTCAGCTCTCTCATTGTGCCTCATGTTGTGAAGTAAAAGATTTATAAACTAATTATTCCTCTTTTTTAGGTCTGCAAAATCATCAATGTGGGCCCATATACTACATAAGATGAATGCATTAGTCTCATCCAGATGAGACTCGTACAAATCAGTCTGTCTGCTAGCCTGGCTGTGAGCTTAGTTTCATGAGCTGGGATGGTTCCTCCATTATTTAGGGATACTGCTAAACACACTGTGTTCTCCGCAAGACTTGTTTCCTCCCTGCTGTGATATCTGATCTCAGTCACTGTCAGAGGCAATACCGGCATATTTAGTAGACTCCTTTCAGTATGAGCATAGTTATTGCTTCTCTGACTCTTTGTATGTATGTTCATCTGCTATAACTTGCTTCCTGTCTCAGTGGTAATTTGTTTGGGCTGTGCTAAGAATGGCACAAAAATGAACCCGCCATGTGCTGATCTCTTAATGAGAGACTGAACTGAACCTGAACCCAAACCAGAGGCACTGTTTTTATTTTCTTGATTTTTTTTTGTTACTATTTTCAGTGCTGTATGATTCCATTCTTCCAAGACTTCATCTCTCTTTCCTTTATATACCATTACACATCTATTTTTTTAACTCCTTTTCAGATATACTAATAAATATTTTTTGGAAACAGATAAAAAGTAAGACTGCATGTATGTATCTACCAACTGAAGAATCTGCTAACTGGCTTTTCTTCATTTCTTAGCAATATGTTGATTACTAATTGCACTGAGATGTGAAACAAGAATCCAAGAAGTATTTTTTCTCCCATTTTTGATCTACTACTTCATATCTGAATATTGTGAGTCATCAGTCACAAAATTTAATTGCAATAATGTACTTCCACGTGATTGAAAAAAACTCTTTTTTGAAGCTCTCTCTCTTTCCCTCTCCATTTCTCTCTCATTCCAAATTTCTCTCCTTTTCTCTCTCCATCCAACTTGGGGGAAATGTTTTTTAATGGAAATATGTGGTTCTGAATGCTTAAGATTGATGGGGAATTACTGGGGAAGAACGATATACAAAGTGAAAATCTTGTATAAGACATACAAAGAAAGAAAGTACAGGCTTTTACTTTCACATAGGAGCACAGCATCATGAATCTAAAATTAAAGGGCGTGAATGGAATAGTACTATGGAGAGTAACTACATATATTAAAAGTTTTATCTGACCTATGGTTGTAATATGCTTGATGAATGATGTAGATGGTTATAATGTGCATTTCTACACTTGAGCTAATCAACTTAGATTCTACTGTATTAACTTCTGAGTTTGTTCTAAAGCAGACATTTGTTGTTCAGTAGGATTATGTATGTACTAGCTTTCCTTTATTTTTATAGGCTGGGCATGATTCAGCATTGCCTTACAAAATTAAACACCTTTGGTAACCAGTGGAACCAACTTGGTTTATAGATCTTTTTTTCTCCTTTCTTCCCACTATGATCTGGCCCCAAGTAATCAGAAATGAGTGTGGGTATCAGTTATTACCAGGGAGAAGGGCACAGTAGGCTTCTAGGCAGCTTGTACCCACACAAACACCACATGGTGCAAAAAGAAGAAAAAAAATCTTTAGATTGCTTTCATAAGGTAGTTATTTTTCTTGTGATGACACAACCTCACAATGCTACAAATGAGTGATTTTGTGAGTAGCAAGACGACTTAACTAGCAATCCTACAATGAAACTGCAAAAGACATGTGGAGATACATTAAATTACTTGGAATCTTTTACTTGTTGTAAGACATAGTCCATTAAAACATAGGAATCAAGGTCAGGCATATTTCTTAGTTGTGCTGTCTTTAAAGACCTGTGGCTATTGAACAGTGTGCTCAGTTGTAGGAACTTACTAAAATACTTACATGATAGCTCATAGAGTATGTTGACCACATCCTTACATGAAAAGAGTAAATCATTACAGTTATATCTCAAAAGTTCAGTCAGAGGACCCACAAAGTAAGAACTTCACATGGATATAGAAAACTTCATCTTCTGTATAAGAAAGTTGCATTACCTAGTACAACTACCATTAATTCAGTTATTTGCTCTGAAAAGGAATCCTCTTCTGAAAAGAAATTATAAACTATTAAAAATATATTAAAACATAGTTTTAAACTTAACCATATAAACATTCTGACATAAATAAATTTACATACGGGATAATAAAACCCAGCAGTGTTGTGGACAAGATTGAACAAAAATCTTTAGTATAACTGTATCTAAACTTATGGCAGAAATGATACTAAGCATTCAATCTAAATTTTGAAAAGAGATGTAGTCTTTAAAAAAAAATGCTTTTCAAAAACCAAACTGTCAAAGCAAAAATGAATAGCCAGCATTTTAGATGCAAATAATCTTAATGTTTCATAGAATCATAGAATGCTTAAGGTTGGAAGGGATCTCAGAGGTCATCTAGTATCATAGAATCATAGAATCATAGAATGCTTAGGGTTGGAAGGGACCTCAGAGGTCATCTAGTCAAACCCCCCTGCACACGCAGGGTCACCTAGAGCACATGGCTCAGGGCTGCATCCAGGCGGGTTTTGAAGACCTCCAGA
>JAUBOD010000342.1:82514-97999 GCA_032353885.1 Nothura maculosa | reverse complement strand
AGAGTCACCTAGAGCACGTGGCACAGGGCTGCATCCAAGCGGGTTTTAAAGATCTCCAAAGAAGGAGACTCCACAACTTATCTGGGCAGTGGGAAGTTCTCTGGGAACTTCTCTGTTCCAGTGCTCTGTCACCCTCACTGTCAAGAAATGTTTCCTAAATTTCTATGGAACTTTTGGTGCCTCAGTTTGTGGCCGTTTCCTCTAGTCCTATCGCTGTCCACCACTTAAAAGAGGTCGGCCCCCTTCTCCTCATTCCCTCCCTTGAGGTATTTATACACATTGATAAGGTCCCCTCTCAGCCTTCTCTTTTTCAGACTGAACAGGCCCTGCTCTCTCAGCCTTTGCTCATAGAGCAGATGTTCCAGGCCCCTGATTTTGTAGCCCTGTGCTGGACTCTCTCTAGCAGTTCTACATCCCTCTCGTACTGGGGAGCGCAGAAGTGGACACAGTACTCCAGATATGGCCTTACCAGGGCTATGTATAGGGGGACAATCACCTCTCTCAAGGTGATCATTTTCAAAACAAATCAAACACTTCTGCAGGAGAATACAAACAAAAGAACCCAAAAATAACAACAAAAAGGAAATGCTTGGATTCTTTTAGCTCAATAAGTATTACTTAGCCTTTCTCATATAATTTAATTTTCTTGATCATGTCTAATGTAGAAAAGTTAAAATAAATATAAAAAACAAGCTAAGTAAAAATAACTGAAACTATTTTATAAGTCCAACCAACAGAAAATTTGTTTTTTTTAATTGCATGTTTAGGGTGACTAGTGTTCTTTCTTCACTGTTGAATTCTTTAGTTTATTTACTACTAATACAAAATGGAAGTCTTGAAAAACTCAGCAGTGCTATTGACAATCTTGTTCTACTTTCACTGTTGATTTTTACTCTGATAAAATGCAGCATACTTTTTGGTGATCTTCCAAAGGAAACCTAGTGACATCTTGAATCAGGGATTTACAGTGAAAACAGCTTTGCCACACACACAAAATCTACATAATAGGAATTATTTTAACAATCCTACTTTTGTCATATTTTAGGTTTTTTTAGTCTGCTAAATTGACTTACAATATTGTTTGACAAACAAAGTACTACGGCAAGATAGAGAAAGCATCATGTTTCAACAAAGTACGATTTGCATCTGTGCAATATGAGCTCCACTAATTCTTCCATTTTGTAAAGAAAATAATTTTCTCTTAAGTTACTTTTTGTTTGCTTTTACAATGTGAATGCATATCATTAAATTGCAGAGAGGCATATTAACAATATCATCGAGTATGACACAAAAGGTCTGATCCTACATTTCACATGCAACCCAAACTCCCACTAAAGTTTATAATAGTACCTAATTACAGTGTCTTTTTTTCCTCAGTAAAGTACTATCCTTTTAAAAACATGACTAATTGCCACACAATGAGAAATTACTCCTTTTAGAGAACAGAGAATGCTTCTGAAAAACTGCAATCTGGGAATTAAACTCCATCCACTGAAATCAATTATTGACTTACTATGTGACTTTGCTGAGCAGCTGATAACTTACAGAGTCTTTTCATCTATGTTAGCACAGAGATAGCTGCTGCTGAAGAGGAGAGAAATGTTATGGTAAAAGAACCCCATTATAGCCTAGGTGAGTGAAAGCTGCATGGTAGATAAAAATCTTTCACAGATGTTAACCATACTCTATAGAAGTGTAGAATAATTGGAGTTGAAAGGGGCCTCCAGAGGTTGTCTAGTTCACAGTAATGTGCAAAACAAGTCCAGTTAATTCAGATTGTCAGGGCCATATACAGTCAGGTTTTGAATATCTCTGAGGATGGAGACTCCACAAGCACTCCAAGTAGCCTGTGCCAATGCTTAACTCTCTTTAGGATAAATACTTTCCCTAATATTTAACTGGAATTTTCTTTGCTGTAATGACACTGTGTAGGGGTATGAATACTACTTCATACTGTGAAGGCATAGCTAGGCACAATGTTTAAGTCTTAGGTATGTGAGAAACATGACCATCAAAGCGGCAAATACAAGTGTAGATGTTCACAGGAGGTAATCAGATGATAGAAGGATAAATAAAATAATTCCACAGGACTGAGAACAGGAGGGCATCCTTCCAAAGAAACAATAAAAATGTGATAGTCAAAGCCATGAACAAGACAATCATTATTAAAAGCAATTGAGATCCACCTTTTGGAGGAATGGAGGTAGAAGCAAGAAGCATAAAACCGCAAAGGATGTAGAGGAAAGATGAAGAAGAAAGAAGACAACCTACTTTAGTGCCAGGCTCTCTTCTCAAGAAGCTCTGAAGCCTGATCACTTTTACCCTGTAACAAAGGACTAGGTCACTACTAGTACCAGCCATATGGCGGACAGCATCATGGTCCTGTGTCAGGGCACTTCTTGCTATCAACAAGGATATCCATTTATAAAAGGGGTCCCTGGTGGAAAAGGCACATTCAGGGGTTTGGATACACAGGAGAAATGTGAAGATCTGCAGCTGGGACAAACCAGCCCAATATGGAAGAACAGGATGAGTGCCCCGCTTTGGAAATAGATACCTAGAAATAGGTACTTGCACATAATTTATAAATGTTTAAAAAGTTTTCTATGTGTACAGATAAATAATGATACTGACTAGGGACTAAAAAAATAGTTCAAAGTTTATTGTTATTGCATGACTTTATTAAAAAAATAAAAATTTTAAAGCTGGCTTGACTTGTGAAGTGTCTAAACACTCCCATCACAGCAATCTCTAACTCCCCAACTCAATTATGTAAATGCACATCTATGTTCAGTTACATCACTGTCTATGATCTACTTTTATACAACCACAGTGTACTATGATTTAAGACTATTAAAGCACTGAGTAAACCAGCAAAAATCCACAGAGTGACACACAATTTCCAAAGAAAGGAAGTAATTAATTAATAGTGAGAAGATTTATTGAAAGAGATTAAAGGTCAAGAAGGAATATTATAGCATGTGAATATTAGATTGTTTAAGAAAACTGTACTGGGATTTCAGACCTAACAAATGCTGTCTAAAATGTCTGTAAAAAATGCTATTGAAGCAAACACAGTCTAGCTGTAAAATAAGCAGGATATTAGAAGTTATACATATTTCTCACAAAATTCAGTACAAAATAAGTAGAAACAACTACAAATAGAAGTATAAAGTGAAAAGATGAGTGAAGAAATATTATGTTATAATAACACCTTCAGAAATGTCTATGTGAAGTACATATTTAAGTTCATTAAAGAAGTCTATAAGCATGCAGATAATTGTCATCGAGTATCTACAACATGCTTAGATCAAGACAAAAGTGGAACAAAAGCAATAAAAACCACAACAAAAAAAAACTTTTATATGAATTCCAAAAAAAGTAAGTTAAAATGAATTTAAAAAAAAAAAACAAAGGATGGTAACAATGTGTACTAGGATGTCACTGATGACTTCCCTCTATTGCGCTCTATGCTGGCAAGTACTGCACTGCTTATTTTTAAATTGTTCTGAAAAAAGAAGTACATATAGGACCAAGTTTCCTGAAGTTAAAAAGTGATTCAGGACAACAATAAGAAAATATTCATATATATTTTAGAAAATATATAGCCAAAGATCTGTTGTAATCATAAAAGTAGAAGCACACTAAGCAGAGTTGAATTTTTGCTAGTTTGTTTTGGAACTAATCTGTAGTGTGATGACATTGCATAACCAAAGACTTTTTGTGTCCAATGAATATTATAAACATTCAACTGTTGCCAGTGACACTGGCACTGCTGTTGCCAGGGACAGGCTGTGACTCTTACACTAGCTGTGCTGCAAGGACCCGTGGAATCTCGACACCTTCAAACTGTCTAGAAATCCAAATACCTTATAAGAACAATGGGTTTGGTGAGGAGACAGTCAGTAGCTCAGTGAGCAGGACCATCACGGAACACATCCATCAGTGCTGACCACATGGCACATGGCATCAGTGCAGTAACTGCACACTCATGGCTAAAGTAGTATGTGATCATTAAGGGCTGACGGCTTTGAGTATATGGTAATAACATTTAACAGTACCTAAGAGCTAATTAGTTATATATAAGAACTGATGTGCAATGTTGATGGATCTCAGTCTAGTAAAGTGGCATTTAACATTTTGAGATTTATCGTCTTCTTCAGTCTTCCAAATACTGTAGTTGCAGTGTTCCTCAGTTTACTGATAGATGCATATCTGTTCAACTGTAACAGCAGGCTGAGAATTGTTGCAGAATGTCCTAAAAATATTGTGCTTTGTTATTGATAAAAGCGAGTAATAAACATGATGTATTTTATGTATCTCATAAAATAACGAGATTAAATGAACTATTACTTCTCAAAAAAGAACTGTGAATATTTTTATACAAATCTAAGCTAGTTTATTTTTTCATTTACTCACGTTCACAAGGAAAACTTTTCTTCTCTTTTAATGAAGAGCAGATATGTGGGATTCCTAGAAGCTATATTGCTATAGCTCCTCCCCTTTTTATCATAGAGGCTCCACAACAGCCTCATTTCTCTGGGCTGTTATACATGACAGATATTAGATCTCTTAAATATGATCTGCTTTCTAGTGTAACAAGGATGAGCTTTGATAATGCTATATAGATGGGGTGATGTATATAGAGAGGGGATGATGTAAATACCTTCTCATGTCTATCTTATCTGGTATTTATAAAACAAAGAAGACTTAAGAATATTTATCTGTGGAAGTCACTAGATATTTCATTGAACTATATTCTAATCCATTTCTTTTCACAGACTGTATGTTAGGGAAAACATAGCCTGTCTCCTGGAGATTTCTCAAGTGTTGCAACCCACTGTGAGGAACAGCTATACAAAAGTAGATATACACAAATTCTCACTGCATCATTCCTCCATCCATGAGTTACATAGTCTAGTGTCCTAAACAACTGAAGAAGTGTTTGAAACAGATGCTAGGAGTAATTGATCTTGCTGTTGATCTAGTAGGCCACTCTCTGGAGCACAGATAAGATCTGAAGTGTCTGTTCACCACATATTGTTCTTCACTTTTTATCAATCTTCGGTGTGTCCTTGCAGATCTCAGATAGCACTCCAGCTTCTCTGTAGATATTAGATCACTATTGTAATAACATGTGCAATTCTCATTTCCAGTTAGGCTTCTTCCTTATTTCCAGAAGGTAACCTGAATTACGAGAAAGATACAAAAGTAAGTTAGTAAACACGTTACCCCTAGCTCTATTTCAGGCCAGATGTCTTGTGTCTCAATCACAGTAAGTATTTGCTAAATGATGTATAATATTCAAAGAGACATGACAATAATGCAAATATGAAAATATTTGAATATGTGAAAATATACCAATTTTACCTATGAAATAAATGGAAAATTAATACAGGAAAAGACAAATAAACATGTATTATAAATGTGCGAGTAAATATATTTAAATATAAGTGGTTTGATAGTTCATTTGATTTAGTTTGCAAGGCAGGATTCAGATAAATCTTACTTTTCTGAGAGAACATTACAAGGCATGATGAATAAACTGACAGTATTTGTGTCAAAAATTTCCTATTGATCCTATTGGAATTGAAATGATCTACAGGTGTGCAGAAAGATCAAAATCTTGGAAAGACTGCTACTGATCAAACTTACATATCTTGTAATATCTGCTTTTGGAGCAAGCTTTCATTTAAAAAGAAAAGAAAGTCTAAAGTTGATGATATACATAGATATATATAGATATATATATATACATACAAAAATATTGCAGATTAGTGTTTATCCAGCAATCCTATTTTCAGTAATTCTCTTTTATATAATTAACAAAAAATAATATTTTACATTTGTGCAAGAACAATCAGCTTATCAACAGCCTTTATGTCCTTTAGTCCAGAAATAAGAAAGGACTAGAAATAAATGCTTAGTTTTTACTATATTATTATTTTAATCATGAGAAAAAATATGTAACTCTATGGAAATACTGGATTTTGAAAGTTATTTAGATAGAGACCTACATCTGTCCTCCTTCACCGTGCAATTTCAATATACTTTTTCTTCATATCTCTAGAGGAAGGTATCTCTAATGGAGCCAGCTGCATTTTGCCGATATTACTACTCCATTATGTGTTTTGTAAAATGTTCAATGAACATAATATTAATATAGTTCATAATAGGTCACATAGGTCATAATGCACAAAATAATGTATCTTTTTATTCTCCAGTCATTTTTCATGAAAATGAATTCAGCTATATAATAGTAGAATGAAATTTGGATGAATGAATTGTATAACAGTTATTTCATTTTAGAAAGGTTTTTTTCTGATTTAAATAATTCTTTCCACAAAAACAATTTCATAACCATTCAATCTAATATTCTTTAAAATATCTAGATTCTATGTTACAAAAAATTGAAAAAAAATAGCAGTTTGCAGTTTTTTAATCATGCTTCAAAATTAGTCATTTTGAAAAGAAAAATCTAAAAAGCAAGGAGGAGAGAGTTAAAAAGTAGTTAAAAAGAGTAGTTAAGATATTATATGGTTGGAATTGTGTCATGGAACATGCTAAAATCACTAGTTTTAAAATATACCTCTTTCTTTATAAGTTAAGCAATCTTTAATCCAAATAAAAGAAGAATTTGACATGATTTAAAACTATGAATGAATTCAATTATCTTCACAGAAGAATGAGGAAGTAAAAGGGAATATGAACATCTTGAGTTTTAGACACTCAGAAAAAATGAGTCAAGAGAAATGAAAGTGTGAAATAAATAAATAAATAAATAAATTCTCTTACTCAGCCATTCTAAGTGACAAAGACAATGCCAAACAAGAGAAACACATTCTGATCTTAATAACTAGAAATACAAGCAAAAGATAGTTATATGAGGCTCTGCCCACTTAAACATAGCTTCATCTCTTATTGTAAGAAAAAAAAGACAAATGCAACATCATAAAAATTTGCTCAATATGATTTTGATATAAGCAAATCACTATATAAACATATAACAAAAATAAACAAAAACACACAGAAATAAAAATAATAAAAAAGTTTCTGAGGATAAGTATGTCTGATTTTTTTTCCAGTAATAAATGGAATTGCTATCCCTGTCTCCTTAAAAAACAAACAAACAAAAAAACCCTCTCTGCTAATACCTGAAAATACCGTTCCAGGAGACCAGCAGAAAAAAAGTCTCTCTCTGTTGCTTATGCTAAAGACTATAGAGAAGTTATGAGCCTGATTTATGCATGTCCAGAGTCTCTAATGGCCTCCTCATTTCTGGTAGAACAACTCTCTTTAGTGGGCACCATTTTGGCCATTTCTGCTTCATGAGGAGCCATGTCAAGCATATGCTCAGGTATACAGCTGCATCCATAGCGGGCCTAGCTTGAGGGTGATCAGAACAACTTTCTTCATTCTCAGATCCATACAAAATATTCCAGAAAAACAACTGAATTAACATAACAGTGTAACCATGGTGTTGGTTACCGTGACCATATTAATAATGGAATATAGGCAGTGCTTTGTGAACTGAACGTGAGGAGCAAAGTCTTTATTCTACTTGAATTGCATTTCATAGCCATTGCATTTCCTTGCATGTCTTTCCATTATGATATCTTCCTGTGTTTCTTTTACCGAATAGCAAGATATACCTTCAGAGTGTACCTAATTTATCTTCAGAGGAAAGCTGTCAAATAAGTAAAAAGTAATTTATTATTATACTAATCTATTATTCTAAAATTATTCATAATTAATAGAAATTAGAAAGTATGAAAGTTGTTAGCTTTGCTTTCCAAATGCTGAGTAATTTATATTTGACTGGATTACTTCAGCTTCTGCTCCTAAGGTTAGGTTGAACAGGTGAATCTTGGCAGTAAAACATTGCCAAATAAGTTTTTGGCCTATAAGTAGCTCTCACTGTTGACTTTGTATATAAGCTGTTGCCGGAGGGCAGAGAGATCTGCCTCCCAAAGTGAATGAATCCATTGAACAAAACAATCCCTCAGCAATTTTGGTCTGCAGAGAGTATTTTGCATGCAAAATGCATCTAGCACCCAATGAACAAGGTAAAACTAAAAGGCGCTGTTTAGTGTTGGCAAAACACATTGAAATCTTTTGGACTTTGACCGCTCAACATCCTGTGATCTTGGCTGATCGACACTAGTCATTCTATCACTAAACATAATACTAATCAAGTTATTGACAGCACTGGGTCTGTCAGTCTAATTTTGCTGCTCTAATATGATGCTCAGTATGATGCAAGCCAGTAGGATGAGCACTATCGTGTTTATGTTCATGCTTTGCTGTCATTTATGGCTCACAGGCAAGAATATCATACTTGAAGAAGAATCAGAGCTTATAATTAGAACATAATAATTTATACAAATCCTCAAAGAATTCTTTATTATAATATCTGGTGAATGAGTGTTTTCATGAGTATAAGGGACTTGCTAGCTTTCCTTAAGGATAACCTAGATCTCCATCGTCACCTTTTTCTTTTCATTATTGGTGGTGGAATGGTCAGATAATTCAAACATATTCGATACTTATCTATACTTCCTCTCTGGGCATTACAGTTACAGATGAAAGAGCTCGAATCATGTGAAAACCTCTTATTACCAAGGAAACTGTTATTTAACACAACAGAAATACCAGAAACATTTTTTCTTTCTCCGATTTAGATCTGACTTGAGTCTTCAAGGTAACTGTGACTTAAGGGTTCCCTTACACACACATACAGATTTTGTGTGCTTGCAAGGAAAAGTAAGCATAAACAAGTTTGAATAGTTTCTGATTTTGAATCAGGATCAGAGGGTCAAAATCATTCCTTACACTGTAGTTCAGAATAGAGAAATAAAGTTCCTCTCTCTATCTCTCTCACTATATATATATATATATATATATGTATGTATAATTCTCATAAACTTGCAGAACGGTTACTCACTGATCCTTTCAAGAGCAATATTGCAAATCAGCTAACATTGCAGTAGCTTTCATAAACGCATATTTCTTGCAGTCTTTTTCTGACAGTTCAGAAGTAGCGAATTCTTACTATAAAATATAGATGGCTGCCAAGCTAATGAATTTCAGTTACTTCACAAAAATTGAAGTGATACTTCACAAAAATTGAAGATTCATACATTAGTAGTAGAAAGTCAAGAAATAGGAAGACCTTTTTCTTACATTGCAAGCTCCATGCACAATAAATTTGTGAAGCAGAATCTTTTGAAGAGCAATCTTATTTTCTTTTAAATATAGATAGACTTTTTCAATCATGTGGGGTGAGATTCTGCTCTAATTCAGGAACTTAAAAGTTAAGTACTTAAGTCTAAGCCCTAAGCTATCTTTGCAGAAGGAAAACCCAAAAGAAAATTATTCTCAGCATAAAAAAGGGGCATGCTTAATTCTTTCCATTAGTTATAAAGGGAACTTAGAGTGACTAGTTCACAGTTACTTATCTTAAGTATCTAAATTTGGATGAGATAGCTCTCACCCTTCATTTAACAAACAGTAGCCTGCTAGCATAGATTTGTTGGCTATTACTCTCATTTTCATTACGGCTATGTCAGAAACAGTCTTAAAAATCCAGCTTTTACAAATGAACAGTTTACACCTCCCTTATATTTTTTTCTATCTAGTTGCTGGTAGTTTCCATCACTCACTCTCTCATAAGTATATCTTCATTTCAGTTTGTTTCGGTGCAAAGTCCATCAGCTTAGATTACACTCAAGCTATTCTTTAAAATAAATTCTCCCCAAATTTACTTGAATTTTGCATTTATGCAAAGGAGTTGCATCTAAGAAGGAGGTTGTAACACTGAGAAAAGTTGAGAAACATGTGGGAGGACAGGAAATACATCTTAAATTGTTAGACCTGTCTAGCAAATTGAAAATGTTGCAACTTAAATGTTTGGCATGCCATCATAATCATTTTTGCACTACACTCTTATACAAGAGAAAATAAGATGCTCTTCATGGTATATATAAAAAATTCATTGTGGTAAACCTACTCATCAGTAAGGGGTAGAATCTATGGTGCTTTCGTTAACTCAGTTTAACACAAATGCTGAATCTGCAGGATGCACTGAAGATGTGTGTTAGAAGAAAAATATTTTTTGCCTCCCAGCATAGCTGCACTCAGGATTTTAAAGGGATTTTCATTGTCTTACTCATGGCAAATAAAGCCACATAATCCCCTCTGTTCGGTAAAAGTTATGCTGATAGAGTGCCTGAAATTGTTTCCAAAATAATGCTTCCCATTTCTAAAAATAGAAAATTAAAAATACTAATAAAAAAATACTCCAGAGATTTGGGAGGCTTGTGCTTATTCAAAAGAAATATTGCATAAGGGAGAAAATATTAGTATGTTAATGGGAAAATGGAATTGACCTAGAACATTTAATTCTTTAAAATGCTAAGTATTGCATATGTGTTTCATACATGAAATTTTGTTAATGTGTATTATCTTTTAATATATTAATATGTGTTATTAATATTAATATGTATTAAATTAATGTATTAGTACATATATTCATTAGAAACACAGAAATAAAAATCTAATTTTCCTGTAGTATGATGAATTTGTATTTAAGGTAGTATGGGAAAAAGAAATGAGAAAGAAGAAATGGTAACGTCCCTGTAATAAAGGTGTCCACCTTTAAAAATGTTCATCCCACTGAATTTTGACTTCTGTTTACCTATTCATTAGGAATAGCCTGGACACTTCAATGTCTGAGTAAACTTTATTGATGATCATAGCATATAAGATGTTCTTCTCAGTAAATCATTAATCACACCTAATTGCACTACTGTATTCTATTCCTCCTCCTTTTGCTAGTTAAGAGGTAAAAATAAGTTAAAAGAAGGTTGGAAATTTTACAGGGTCTTATTTAACTTTTATAACCTACATTTTCTTACTTTCTTTTCCTTTCCTCTTTTCATTGTTTTCATTACATAAAGATGCAAGACAAAGTAAAATATATTTGCAGAAATAACATAATTATTTACTTTTTCTATTATTATACTGCTTAAATAAAGATGTGATGAAAGATTCTTTGTGTTAGCACTGAGCTAGATTTTAAGTGGATTGGGTTAAGGATATTAAGTGGGTTAAGAAAAAAAAAAGAATTTGGAAATGCAAGATGGTACTTTTCACAGATATGAGAATAATAGAAGATTCTGATTATCTTCTTGTTTGAGTAATATAAGCATCAGTGTAGCTCTAGAGTTTCATCTTGGCCATTAAGAGATAAATATGTTCATCCTAATTATAGATTTTTTTTTTAATGTGTATAATTTATTGAAGAGAGCATGGAGAAATTATACATTCCTAATATACAGATACTGCACTGATGCTGGCCAAAACTTTGAGGGATATCTGTATAGATCTATTCCCAACAATGAGCTTACAAGCTGCATCTCCCATCTCTCCCATAAAAACAAGTAAGCAAACAAACAAACAAACAGCTTTTCTAGGATAGAAGCTATTTTCTCTAACCTTAGGAGGATTGGGAGTTCCTAGAGGAGATCTTACTTCATCAAGCCCTTCTCTGGTAAGAAAGACCAAACTCATTTTAAAACAATTACAATCAAACAAAATGGATAGTGCCTATCTCAGCACCATAATGTCACTTTTCAGATTGAAGACTGAAGTTGGATAACATTTTTTGTCAAGATAGGTGGGGCTTCCATTTGCAGTTTGAAAGACTCAAGTCCAAGTTCTCATTATACTCTCTAAAATGCTTCGTTTATGTATTTGATTAAAAACAAATAGCAATTCTGCAAAAAGTAAATATATATCAAATAAAGTACATTTTGTGGAAAATGTTCTGATTAGATGCATTTGCTGCGTGCAATTTTCTGTGGAGCTGTAAGTTATAAATTAATGCAACTTTACCTCCCACAAATGTTATTTGTCTGCAAGAGATGTGGGTATGAAAACCACAATAATTGTATTATATGCACATAATAAATATATATATATGAATGTATTATGTTGGATATTTGTATTTAATGCAAGCAGATATATGAAGAAATAGTTTGAGAGCCTCCTGCTCTTTCCTAGTTCCCAAATAAACTCAGAAGATCAGAACTGTAGAGCATGTTCTAAAAAAGTGAAGAACAAATAATTACTGTTTTGTATCCAAAGAAGGACAAGGGCAAAAATGATCCTATCTTTCCTCTATCCTGTTACTGTGGTCATCAGAGACAGGGTAATAAGCAGAGATGAGCTAAAAAGATAGACCAATATGTACCCTTGGTAAGCTTGAAAGGTCTATGCTATTAAAAAAAAAAAAAAGAAAGAAAAAGAAAGGATCACTTTTTTTGTGATCTTTTTCATATTATCATCCTTACACTGCAGCACAAAGTATAAACACACTGCTGTTGTATTTATTATTTCTCAATGGGAGAAAAACATGGGCACATTAGTGTTCTAATCAAGTCTCATACAGTTGTTCATATATATTTTCCCAATGTAATTTTTTATTGCAAACTCCTCAGATTTCCAGCATTGAATAACATGGAAAGACACTATCTCATGGGTTAAATTATTATATAGCCACTTGACCTCTGCTAAATATTCTGGCAGCATCCAGACAGTGTAAATCTGTTTTACCACCGAACAGACTATATTTACTGAAGTGGTCCACTGATTTAAAGTGGATGTTAATGGGCAACCTCAGCAGAGCTGACACGGTGGAAATAAGGGGTGAAAAAATACTCCTTTTAAACATGTCGTGTTTCTGGCATAATACCAACTGTCACAGAGACAAAGCACCAAAGGGTTAACTATTTGACCTGCTTTTACTTTGTCAGTGCAACAAAATTCAAACACTTGAAGTTTATAGCTTTCACTTTTTTTAAGCCATATTTTGCTTGCTTAGAATATACTTACTCATGGAAAATGAAAGTGTATTTACTATATAACTTAACAATCAAACAAAAATGCACAAACTCTCTTAAATATTGCTTCTTGTCTTTTTTTAGTAAATTTCAGCAGCATAAAATATATTTTGGTATGAAGAAATTTAAATCTGTGAGAAATAAATCCTCATTTTAACTGATATGAATTGTATATGTAGAAAAAAGTATAAAATATCAGTCAGCCATTAATAGCTCAAACATGTCGAAAAACATCTCCCTCTATTACCTAGCCTCAAACACAACTTCCTGTTACCTAAAGAGCTCTGGTATTATATGCACATATATAGAAATATACATATATTTATGTGTGTAAATACACAAAATATTTTATATGTATGCATTAGTCTCAGGAATATTTTACATGAGAGCAAATGATTATTCTCATTGATGTTAAGAAATACACACATCTCCTATCTTTATTTTCAACACAGAAGCCATTATTTTCTGAAAAGTATTAATCATTTCTCTTAAAGGAAAATCTGATCTCTATTAATTTTTGTGTATATATCTGAGTGTTGGTCTTCAATATTCAGATTTAAAATGGTCACTCAGATCATTATAAAGTATGGTGGCTACACTTGAGGTCAAAATGATGTTGAATTGACTTTTCATTGTGTTACATAATTGCACCTTGCTGTCTAATTGCAAGTTTTTTGCTTCCTTTTAAGCACAAAAACTCACCATCATTTTGGCTAACACTGCAGTGCTACTTGCAAAGAACAGTGGATGTTGTATTGTTTGCTATTTCTAGGAGTGATTTTATTTAGTTTTATGATATAATAAAAATTCAACACTATTCAGCCAGCAAATCTGGAAATCCTTGTTTGGTGCTACAAAGTGTAGAGTGTCATACAGTTTAAATTTCAAAAGGTGGAGAATATGTCTTTCGTGTCTACCTTTTAACTATATCAAGGGTGTATTTAGAATACTCGTGACAGTTCTAAACTAAAATTGAAAATAGTAAGTGTATGTTTAGTTCCACTGGGCATCTGCACGTGATCTACTTAACATTTCCATAAAGTAATTTTAATATATGTAAATACAGTGTTAATCACAAAAAGACAGTTTTAATCTTCATACAGGTGCTACACTGACACCCTGGACTGCGTACTACAGTATATTACACTAACTAAATATCAATATATGAAGAATTATCCTTCCATAGCAAATTGATATTTTAAAAGAACAATAAAAATATAGAAGAGCTAAATTTTTTAGAAATATATATGTCTTATTGCAGTTTTAATGAAGCGGTCGTAAGAATGATCTGTACATAGAAGTGCATGATGCTGTTTTTAAGGGAAGTTGGCTCAGGTCAGCTTGAGACTCAGGGAATTATTCCTCTCAGTCTGACTGCTACTGATCCCACTTATAGCTCCAACTAGCAGGAAGGTTCAGCAGGTGCTCCAGGGATGCGAGAGTGCACCATACATACACACGTACACACATAAAGACACACACACTACAAACATAGCTGGCCAGAGAGATCAACACAGGCACAGCAAATCACACCCATGACTTTCCCTAACTATCCCATTATAAGTTTTCCACTTTCCCACAATCCCCTTAAGAAAGCCCATAACGTGCTTTGCACAGTCCCACAAGTCCTCTCAAGCATACCCCGATAAGTTTGGTTTTCTCCATGATATCCGTGTTAATCTTGTTTCTCTCTTTCTTATCAGCTGCAAAGTCCAGGAGGAGGCTGCTCCTGAGGGGCTCCTTCAAAGGCCCAATAGCTGGTGACCTGAGAGACAGCGTTGTCTCCATTATCTCTGGTTCTTAAGGTATGTGTATCTGTATGCTAAATTTAACACTTTTCCTCTCTCCCCCTCTCTCTCTCTTTTTTTTTCTCTCTCTCCTTTATTTATATATATATATATGTACATATAATATTTCTTAGTATATCCTTTATATCCTACGACTTTTCAACTTTCCATTTCACATACACTTACAGCTCTGTCTTCAAATTGAAATAAGACATCATTTATTCAGGATTATAGATTAACTTGATTAGAACATAACAGTAAGCAACAACAGAAGAATGAAGTACGGTAAAGATAGCCATATTAAAGGAACATTTCCCTTCAGCCTGAAAGGAAAAAAAAGCACAGCAATCCCAATGTACTTGAGCTGACAGTAGAATGGCTGCAAGTTGCAAATGTGATGCAGTCATTAAAAAAAAAAAAAAAGAAGGAATACATAATTTTAGAATATATTTTCATCAGAGACCTGGTGAAATAAATGACTACCTCAGCTTCAGTGTATCTGACACTGGTGAGATGACAATTTGTTATGGACAATTCAGGTCACTTACATTCTAAAAATGGTTAGAATATATAGGGAAAAGAGACTCCTATCTTTCAGGTAAGACATGAAAATGCTTGTGTAATCATAGAATCATAGAGTGCTTTAGGTTGGAAGGTACCTTAGGGGCCATCTAGTCCAACTCCCATGCACACGCAGGTTTACCTAGAGCACATGACAAAGGGCTGCATCCAAGTGGGTTTTAAAGATCTCCAAAGAAGGAGACTCCACAACCTCTCTGGGCAGCCTGTTCCAGTG
>JAUBOD010000342.1:53159-72669 GCA_032353885.1 Nothura maculosa | reverse complement strand
CATTTTTCTATAAAACTTTTCACACTCGTTCTGCAAATGCATCCATATGTGTAGCATGTATATACTGATTTCTGTGGTTACTAAAGATCTGTTTATTTTTTGATAGATGCAGTTGCACTGTAGTACATGTTAGGTTCAGAAATTAGATCATGTGGCTCTACTGTACATAGGTTGTCAAGTAACTTTCAGAAGAACAACGGGTTCAATTCTTTCATACAACACAACCTCATGTGACTCCAGCACACACACTCTATGATCAAGAAATACATGGCAAGGAAACTTCAACTTTTACTCATACATTTAATAATTCTTATAATAATTTCTTAATATAGTATGTCTTAATATGGTAAGTGGTATGTCACTTATGGAGTTTAGGTATCTGTAGGTTGATATGGCGGCTGAGCTTTAAATTACACATCCAAATTTTACCAATCTGATATTTAAGACACTCAAATACTTTCTGCAATCTGGCCTTTATTCCATGGGTAGATCCATTACATTATTTTAGACTTTATCAGAACTATTCTTAAAATAAATCATCACTCATAGTCTCCATCTATACTGGTTACTGCACCCATTTTAAGAGAGATGTCTCTCTACCCTGTGGTACAGAGTGATTCATAGCTTTTCTCGCTTAAGGTCAGCTACCTCCAGAACACACCTCTAGCCACACTAGATGTCGCCCAGTCTGTGTCCTCTGTAGAGCTACTGAAACAAAAAACTCTCAGCTCTCTCTCTGTCTCTCTCTCTTATTTTTTTAATTAATTAATTAATTAATTAATTAAAAATGTCTTAAACATTGTGAAGATTCTGTGACAAGAAAGATTTTTTATATTTTACTTGGCTTGGGATGTGATACCAGATAACATAATTATGACTCCTGATCTGTTAGGATTTCAGTGTATCAACTGAAATAGAGATTACAGGATGGTGTAATTTACTCCAAACTGTATTTGAAGAGTGGTAATGGGTCAGAAGAAATGCTCCTGTATCCCTTCTTCAAAGACCCAGATCAAACACTAATGTTTGTGCTGGGTGAATGTGCGGTGGATCAAGAAAAACAAATGACGTGGTAGGGTTCTTCAATTTGAGAAGTATATCAGACTCTCATTAATAAAAAAGAAAGAAAAAAAAAAGAAAAAAAAGAAAAAAAAAATCCCAGAAAATTTAGTTGACTCTCACAAGCAATAAATCCCTAGGTCTAGTTTGGTATTATTTGTCCCTAAATAAAGTCACCGTAGGTATTAAGAAATAAATTTATTCTACTTAACAGTAGGTGCTAAAGTGAATTTTCAAAGTAAAGAATCTTTCTATAAAATTAACATATATATCATTTATTTCAGCTGCCGTGTGAAATGTTTATTTCACTGTTCTATTACAGGGGTGACTGGAGGGTTCCAGCTCTCAGTGGCTGGTTGATAAAAGTAACTTTGGGATAAAAGTAAGTGTGCAATTACACTGATTGTATTGATAAATTCAATCTCTGAGTAATCTGCAAAGCTTTCCATTTCAGACCAATAGGTAACTGAACAACAGTTTACATATAATTTTCCTATTAGTAGAGAGAATCATGCTCTAATAAATAATTAACTATTTATTAGAGAAAACTTTTCAAGTTTCCAATTTTTCCATAGAGCCGTCTTTTCAACTTTAGAGGATAAAAGTGCATCTGCTATTCTGTTCGAATTAATTTTTCTAGTATGCATTCTTGTATTGGCTTTTCAATAAGATAAATTATTTCTGAGTGTACAATAACGACATTGGAAGGGGAAGATAAAGGCCTTGAGGAAATTTTCTCTTGATAGAAAAAGAATGAATCATTTTCTACTGATGAGAGAGCATTAAAAAGATTTCCCAGAGGAATTATACAGAGTTAAGAAGCAATGAGCACACATAGCCTATAAAAAAATTTAAAAGAGTAAACTGTGAGAATGGACTGTACTGAAAGACCAACACATCAACATCCTTTTGTTGAATATCATGCAAATCTGACCTTTCAAATCAGTACAATTATGATAATATCCAAATCTGTATAATTGTCCAGATTCTTCTGACATTTTTCTGAAGTACACTTTCGGAACACATTCAAGCAGCTTAACAGTCATTAGACAATTATTACTAAATAGTTGTATGGAGTATACAATACTTAAAATTGAAAACTTCATGTACAAGTACAGAGAAAGGAGAGATTTGGAAACATTTCTGAGAAGCTTAGCCTTGTAATTAATGCAAAACATTCAAATTGGTTTTTGGAAAGATGGGAAAACTGGATCTAAACACACCAAATCATAAAAACACAAGCAAAGCTTATTAACACAAAAATCAACAAAGAACAGGCAGAATATACTCTAAGAGAATGATTCACAGTAAGAAACATGAGCTCGATGGGAGTGAAAGGGGAAGTTGGTGCACTTCAGCTATTTTGCTAAATTAAATATGATTTTCAAAAAAAATCATTGAAATTCATAGTAAATAAAGACTTATGGTGAATTATCAAAAATCATAATGAGATAAGGAATATGACTGTAGTAAATTTTATAGAAAAGCACCTTTATTCTCATATGAGATAAGCAAACAGTTTCACTGTCCAGAAGAGAAGGCTGTTATCACTTAGACAATAGATGACACAAAAATTTGATACAACCAAAGCACCAGATTTTTACCGAACACAAGTGCTCAGAGATTTTTCAGACCTCTAGCAGTTTCTGTAGTTTTCTATTCTAAATGGGTCGGACCCATCTTTTCATCCTTCCTATGTTATTACTGTGGTTGTCCTCCGTTTCAGAGTGAAAACCTGAATATGTAGCTGCCTACCCCAGAATTACTGCTTAGGAGCATTCTCTAGCACTCCACTTTGGTTTTAACTCTGCATTGTATTTGAGTAAGATACTGTTTCCCTCTGCAAGAGTAATCCATACTGCTTTTTTTAGTCTCTTCATGTTTCCTTCTGAAAGACTTTTTCTTTACTCCAAAATTGAAGTTCATCACATATTTGAATAAACTTTTTCTTCCTAGACTCTGGAGTTTCTCTTTTCCAGAGTTTTACCCTAAGACTGGCAATGAATTATATTTCTTGTGGTCTCATTTTCTTTTGCTGGAAAAGTAAAGTAAAACATGGAAAAGAAAAAATCCTGCTGAGCCCTAAGCACCTTAAAAGGCTGCCCTGGAGCAAGAAAAAATACAGAAAGAAGTAGAATTAATTATTTATGAGTAAAGATCAAATTTGTTTGTAGTAAAGCAAAAATGAAACATCTTATACTGCTGCATGTGAAAATTGTCTTTAGGACTGGTTGAACTAGAAGTGATACTTCGTTTAGCATCATTTAAATTGATTTATGAATGTTTAGAATACCTCTGAAGCTGGCATTTATGAAGCAAGTCACAGTAATGGCACTTGGAAAGAAGAGAAGGCTCTCATCACTTCCAAGTTCAACTTGCTATCCCCATAATCTAAAACAGGAGAGAAAAATAAGTTACAGCAAAAGGGAGGCAATAGAGAACACACATATACCTCTTCTCAGTCACTGTTAAGGAACACATATGGCTTACAGTTCTGCCCAATAAATGACTGTGAAGCATGGAAATTGCTTTGGTAGCCTAAAAAACCCACAAAATCTTAGTTTCAAGTATTTGTAAAGCATGAAAACCTTGTATTTTGCTTTGTTGTTTGTTTGTTTTTCATTTAATCCCTTTCACTGATAATTAAAAACATTGTCAGAAAGGGGGGGGCTTGGAAAAATAAAATACAAGGAAAGACATATGAAAAAGTAAATTTTTGCAAGAATCCAAGATGAAATTAAAAACAAAACAAAACAAAATATCTCCTCACATTTTTGAACTCTAATGGAGAAGTTAAAGACAGCTCAGTGGGTTTTGATGTTATTTTTCTGTTATTTTTCCTCCTTATGTGATGCTTGTAGAGAAATGACATATTTTAAATGTTAGTACATTTTTATAAGGCATAATCCCACAGAACTGTTGAAATAGGAGTTATATTCTAGAGGGATTTAAGCTACATTTTCTCTCTAGATGATTACAATGAGCCTCTGTCAATTTATTCATTTTGTTTTCTTCTCTTAACTTCCTTATTCATTCTTTGAAGCTCCACAGATTTTGCTATGTGCTTCTTTTGAGAGTACAGTTTCTTTGATATACATTTTTGGTGAGCTTTTTAATGACTAGCAGGTATAAAGACTGTATCTTGCCATATTCACTGTCTGAAAAACTGTTTTATTTATAATTAGATCCCTGGACTCCATGGGATTAGATTATACTCTAATTTATATTGGAATGAATCAGAAAAGAATTATAGAGGGACTGAAACCAGGGACATATCTAAGTAAAATCTATACCATAACTTGGTCTGGTGTACATCAGCCTTTTGTATCTGATGACAGCTTTGTTTTGAAGTCAAGACTGAATTTTATTTCTTTTTTTTATTATTATCATTCTTGCTTGATAGAAAAACAAACAAGAATCTAAATTAAACTTCCCTACCATTACTGTTTTGATAATATCTTCATCTTTGGCTACTGAAATTGATAACCTGTTCTGCATTTTACATAGACTTTAAATTAGATATAAGTTGGCTCTGATCAGTCAGTCTAGATTTAATGGAAAAAGAAAAAAAAGCTGAACAGAGAACAAGAATTTTTATTATCACAATCACATATTGTATAGCAGTTTTAATAAGAGTGAAAGAAATTATTTGTAAAAAGGATTATCTCCTAATATGTCTATCTTTACAGAGAAGACTGTATTGTCTGGAAGAAAAAAAGTTTTAAAAATTGGTAATATCTGTGCTATTTAACAATTCATTAAAAAACTAAGGATTTCATATAAAATATAGATATTTTTCTTCTTTCAATCAAACATATCTGTCACACTACATTTTCTGTCATGCTAAAAATAGTTTATGGAAAGTAATACTGCTCATAACATTACCATGTGGGCTAGCATTGTGACTACCTGAGCCATTGCTTCTGGGCAACTGTTTGAAATATTCATAATGACATATAAATCAGTGCAGGTATGGTTCTGCATATGAACACAGTAGATGAATGAAGCAATTGCAACAGGAAAAAAAATACATTTGAAACTTGAGATTAAAGATGACAGCACTTACGTTGTTTAACATCTGAGAGAGTAAGACTTAAAGTTAAAATAAAACATAAAATAAAATAAAATTAAAATTAAATAAAATAAAAATAATAAAATAAAATAATAAAAAATAAAATAAAAAACTGATTTCTGTTTATTACCGATAGTTATCATTACAGGTTCCTGGCACGGTGGTAATTTTCATTAAAACTGTATATTTAAAGATGAACTTCTCAAACGTCTGCCCTCTAGTGCAGAACAGGAAAACACAATAGTTGTACTGACCCTAAGGTAGGTACTCCAGGTTTACAAACGCTTCACCAAGCAAAGTCTAAAACTATTGCTACAGGAAAGTCAGCACTCATAAAAAAACAAGTACTGCCATTATCTGTGCTTGAGCAATATATATTTGGCAAACATCAGTAATCCCTTGATTGAATCGAACCTGTTATCTCTACTGCAAGTAACAGCTACATAAAATAACAGCAAAAGTGTTAAGGTGTTAATAAACATTATCTCTTGAACAGTACCACACATTGGAACCGTTAGAGTCTAAATAAAGGTGGAATGCCCATAGAAAATGAATCTTTTTAATCGTGAAATCCAAAGGAAGCAAAATAATAATAAATACCTGAAGTAGAAATTTTTACTCTTAGGCAATTAAATTGAATTTAGTCCAATCTTTCTTATTACTGAGGACTCCTATATTTTTGCCATTTTGCCCCTGAAAGCTACAGTTTTGGCTACAAGCTTTGTCATCTTCCACAAGGTAATGATAACTTATATGTATTCTCCTGTCTCATGTTATATTAATTTCCTGTTGGAGCTTAATTAGCCTTTTGCCACTAAGTGATTAAAATGCACACTATTTTATCCATAAGCCATGTCCTGCTTTTGAAAGGCTATCAGTCTATTCACATTCGCATGCCTCTTTTTTATAACTGTCATTAAAATTGTCCTTTACAAACTTAAGTACTCAGGACTCTTCTGCTCAGAAAAGCAGTTGTGAGCACATTTCATAGAGTAGCTTAACAACTACACTAGAAAAGATGAAGCTGTAAATCTGTCAATACATAAACACAGGCTCTGAGCTATGGAATTGGTAGTGCTTCACATTCTGTTTAAAGAGAGAGTTGGACAATATTGCCACTTGCTTTTCTCAAAAATCAGATTATACCTACATTAGTTCTAGTTATGCACATGACAAGAGTCCAATAACAGACTAAAGCATATTGATCACTGTAGTGCAAAGAACTCTTTTATTGCACGTTAGAGTGGCTGATCAGGCACAAAACCTTTTATGAATCTCCAAATGAAAACTCAATATTCTTTCATCGTCAAGGTTGTAATTTACTTTTACTGGTCTTCTAATCTAAATAAAGTCTGTGAATTTCATACTCACACTAAATTAGCCCTCCAAGGTTGATGAAACATACTTCCAAAATTCTTCCACTCTTCCACGAAAGTCTTACAAAAGTCTAGTCTATCAACTTTCACATTAGCTGAAATTGTCATCGTAATGTAGTAACCGTGCATGATCATAAATAAGAAAACCTACCATCTTTGCATTGAACGGATTAGATCTTTTTTTTAAGTCCTGGATAGTCAACAGTTGCAATTTTATATAACCATTCTTATTTTCTTTAAAATGTAATTAGGTAAAACTTTATACTAGATATTAAATGAATAGGCATTAATTGTGAAGAATACATTTTACACTAAGAATATATGGTATAACTGGTATAATTAAAAATATTTATCTTTATTCAAAAATAAATTTGTTATTTATTTGAAGTAATATAGCAGTTGGACTTCTTGATGCTTTCCACATTTTTTGCAGATGTTCAAACCTCCTAGTTCCACAATTCTGCAAAATCCTTACCCTAATAGATAGAACTGACACATTAATAAAATTGAAAGAAAGAATTGAGAGGCAGGCAGAGAAAATGAAGATCTTTAATTATTTCAGAAGAGCATTACTTCAGACTGTTCCTTTTCTGAATTCTATTTATTCCAGCTAGGTGATATGGACTATTGGTTTGAGATTGCAACAGAACTACACTGCCTGCTGAAAAGGTTTAAGACAAAGTCCAGCTTCATAGACATTAAAGACCAAAGAGGCTTTTTCATAGTTCTGTGAATAAGGAGGAAATTAACTTAAACTTAAATTAACTTAAGGGGAACAAATTTTAACTTCTTTTTTGTTTCTTAATATATATATTTTGTTTAGGTTTAAAGAGAGCTACAGAGTCAGTTTCTTAAACAAAAAAAACACACAAACAAAAAGACATTTATATGATATGAATTTAACAGAATTTATATAACTATCTTCAAAATTGGATGAGGGAAAATTTATCCAACTTGCTCGCTAACCTCAAATGTACTTCAGTTTTTGAGACTACAATTCCTCAGATAAATCAGCTTCATGGTCAGAAGCATATTTTATTTTTATATGTTGTAGCAAACTGATATATACCATTATAACTGGCTCACTTCTAATACTGGGACTCATAAAGTAGTTGTTTCTCTTTTTATATAATTAGAGGGATTGAATCCAGTAATATGATTGACATTTATCCTATTTTCATTCTATTTTCAGATTTTCAGTTCAATAGTTTGAGAACCAGAATTTTTTTTTATAAAGCTTTCTGGTTGCCAAGTCCTCTGAATGATAAGAAGACATCATCTTTCATTCAAAGTTCCAAAGAAGGTACACACTGATGCATGATGCCTCACTAGAAGAACAAAAGCACTGAAGTCAGTTATCACCTCTGATACTTTCATAATGCACCTGTCTAGGTGTATTATGTGGAAAGGAAAAATGTAAAATCTGTGTGCTAGAAAGCACAGTCAAATTTTACTGAACTTAATGATGCACAAAGGCATTATGTATTGCCTTCTTTTAAAACATAAATACAGGAATTCCTGAAGGTACTTCTCCATTATACCATACCTTACCAGCAAATATATTGAATATATGGAATACCAATTTTAATTCCTTCTGCAGTCACAGAAGATTCAGTCCAGTAAATCCTTTTCTTGAAGTTGTTCTCCATCCTAGGTACAAACTGACATTTTGAAATGACTTGCCAGAGAGTCTATTGAGAACAGACAACTTTATTCTGTAAATAGCAAGATATGTCATAAGTCAAAATCATTTAGTTTGCAGTAATGGCATTCATTTGCTAAAAGAGAAGACTGGAATCCACTTGCTGTTCATAAGACTTTTGTTCATTTTCTGTTTAAGTCATCTGATAAAAATCGTTCAAATTAGGAGCTGAAAAAAAATGAGATTCTCCCACCATTTTAGATGCCTGTCCTAAGAGCTAAGCTTAGTAATAAAACTAATTCTTTATAGATCTCTGTCTGACCCACATTTTATTGTATTATTTAATACAAAAGAGAACACCCTTAACAGCACTTCAATGCCTGTCTGTGTAATCTATACCAACTGGTCAGGTAATTCTTGTGAAAGTTTAACAATACAGCTGGATCTTAATTAGATGAAGAAGAAAATATGATGCAAGTTTATCATGACTTGGGTGAAAGTTGTCACTCTGCTTGCTGAAAAGGTAGGTCTTTACGGCTAAGTGTAGACAATCAATTCTGCACTCCAAGCTAAGGAGGGCCAATTAAGCCAGCCCAAATTTAGGGAAGCAAATAACTCTTTGCGTAAGTGTAATTCTTCTTGATATGCTTATCAGCACAGGTTAAGACCAGCACTAAGTCATCTATCACCTTTCTGACTCAAAGAGAGGAGATGTTGAGGTTTTTATGCAAGTCCATGTCAATGTTCAAGTGCATTCTAAATTAGCAATATCTTTTGAGCAAACTTACTCTTGCTTTATGGGAAACTCTCTTATTAGAAAAAGAAACAGACTATTTCCTAAAAAAAAAAAAAAGCCTTAACTGAGGAGGTAGGTAAAATATAAGTAATATAAAGATTTTATAATTGGTAGTCTCCATGCTTTCTGTGTAGAGTGAGTATCTCATTTCAGACTTGTTTTTAATTAACTCTGTATGAACTGAACACCCAAAAAGTGCCTAGAAAGGGTTTCTTTTTTTTATAAGTCTCTGCTTGAATTGCTAATTTCTCCTGCCTTGATGAGACTCTCATGTTCTCTGCTACAGCCACATGGCATACTCCACAGTCTTCTTTTACTAAATACGCTCAGTTGCTTTTTGAGGAACTGCTCTTATTCTCATGCTCTCTCTAAGCATATGTTCCATCTATTTTAGAGGAAAGTAAATATGCAATTTTTTATATTGAAATATGTTTCAATGTCTAGCAAAAAACTGCTATAAGATATAGCTATCAGTTGCATTATGTTTCAAATAGGGAAGAATTGCAGGAAATCAGCATGCTCAGCACACACACATTTCAGGAAATTGTTAGTCATTATGTATAAGCCTTTGCACATTTGTTATTACTGGAATTTATTGTAATCAATAAAAACACAATTTTATAAAAGCAGTTCTACTAACATTAATATTCTTGTGAATATTCTTTATTGATTGCTTAATTATCTACCATTTTTAATAGCAGAAACAGATTCTAACTGAAAGAAAACATACCTTGTCCCCCAGATCAAACAGTTTATGCAGAATGTTTATAATTAAACCCATCAAATCTTATTTCCTTACAGAAAAGTCAATTCTGTTTATATATTTACACAAAAGGGTTTAAACCCCCAAATTATTTTTAGCTGGATTCTCACAAACATTGACTAAGCCATTTCTTCCGGTGCCCTTTCATACAATTTCAGACTATCCTGCGGTGAAGAGAAGCGTGTTGCAATTATATATGCTGACATCGTTCTCTGCAAAAAGGGTTCTCTTAACAGATTCTGATCATCTGAGTATTGCCTTAAGAGAAATACCACCAAATCCAGATAATGATGCAGCTATATAAAGGTAGTTGTTCTAATGGACATTCATCTCTTTCATTAGATTTATCTGCTGATGTAGAGCATGTATTTAATACCATCACTGAAATTCTTACATATATGGCTACAGCACAGGACATTTTGTTTGAGATATTTGCCCTTATACAGTAGCTCTTATTCAGTAATGAAGATAGATAATTGTTGGGAACATTCAGCTTGGAAAATGGCTTTAGAAGAAAGATGGTACAGATGAACCTTATACTTCAATAGTCTTCCAAATAATTTGTTGCTACAAAATGTTATAGCAGAGAATCTGTACTCAGATGCAATAAAGCTTTTCTGCCATTCTTGCTGCATGCACTCCAGGCCTCTACTCTGTCATTTTGTATCTCCAAATGCTCTTGCAGCCCACCAAGGGGTCTGAGAATATATAATAGTGACACATTTCTTATAGATAAGGATAGCAGTGGAAAGCCAATTATAATAGCTTTCCTACTAAGCTCTGTCATCTATGAATCTTTGTTACTCTTGTGGCTTAGTTTTCTCTGAACTGCACTGTTAAATTTCTAGAGTCCACCCTTGGAGGCAGTCACTGTTTCTGAATGTGAACTGATGAAGAACACTGTGGAGGATACACACCGTGCTCTTCCAGAGGGATTTTATTATACTTACTTCTGCTTTGTTAAATTCAAACTTTTTAAAAAGTCAAGTCTTGGACTGTTATTCCACAATATGACTTCTCATTGATGCTACCTTCGTAAAAGAGAAAATACATGTTAAAAGGTGTCATATACCATTAGCTCACCCCTCTTGTTAGAAAGTGAATTGTTAAAATACTTTACTCTGGGGTCCAAATATTTAAGATGGTGAACAGGATGAAATACGATATATGTCCTGTAAATAATTAATTATGAATCACTTAAAGCTTGATGATTTCACTCAGCATAAAAGTCAATTAACTCAAGTTTCTCCTGACTAGCAGGAAAATTAGGAATGAAAATTCTTCTTTCACCCAAATAATCTAGTCCTACATCAAATGAGGAGCAGATTTAAAAATTAAACACTATCTTAAGTAATAAGGATGACCTTGAAATGACAAGAGATGGTCTAAAGAAAAGCTTTTCAGTAGTATTAGCAAGGAAAATAGTAGAGGCAAACTGTCACTGGATGGTTTTATAAGATGGCATTTTTTTTTTTTAGTGTTCTTTTCTAGTCTAAAGACAGTTCACAGGTATTTTTAAGAAAGCATTATTTTGAAAAAGCTTAATTTTTAGCAACTATTGCTATTCACAAACTTGAAAATAGTTTTATATGTTTCTCTCTCTTGTTCTGACCAGATTAGAGGGGAAATGTGAAATTTTCTAAAGATATTACACCAATATTTTAATAATAAAATACTTTATAGAATTACAATTTACTTATTTTCAATCTTCCTCTAATACTGAAAAATCATTTATCTGTCATAATATAAGAAAGAATATATTAGAACATATCCTTTTTTCTTGTAAAGAAAATATTGTTTCTTGTCTTACAGTATTTTTGGACATTTCAGACCTTTTATGCACAATGACAATATACTACATTTACATATGATTTGCATTGCCAAAGTACTTTTTCCTTCAAATGATACCTCCTTCTTTTTTATTCTTCAGACTCAAATTGAGTTGCATGAGGTATATTTTCCTTTTTTTTTCAATTGTGAGGGTCTTCTTCTAAGACATATTCAACGTATTTAAAATATAACATAAGTAGTAATTTACTTCCGGAAGGAAAAAATTAAAGAAAGCTTTGGGAAAATCATCAGTGTAGTGTAACTGGACTGTCATATAACTTAACCCACCAGTTCACCCTTTGCATTCATTATTGTCCTTACTGCAAAAAGAAAGTTATTTGATTCCCAGGTCTGTAGCAGTTATTTCCAGAAGGAGTACTCCCCAGAGTAAAACCACTGTGAAGTTCTGAGGTAGGTGACCTTCGTGCCACTTCTCAATGTTTTCAGCATTTTTGTCCTATAAAAGCACACACTGATAAACCACAAAGCACAAGTTACATTATTTCTAACATTTACACTGAAAGAAATACACAGGCATACAACCTCCTAATAAGTTTTTCAGCTGCAGGGTGTTGGACAGAGTCCATAAAAATGACAGATTTAAATAACGTATAGCATGATTGTGCCTGGTTTTCTCATGATCGCTATTTTTTGTGTCTGTGAACATGAGACATTTTTCAACATCTCATATGAGGACCAGGATTTGTTCCTTGAATTTGCTCCAGAATGAGCCAGAAATCATTCCCTTCCAGAGTTCATGGTTCTTCAGAGAAAGAAAAATGGATTTTTTCCACATTTATTTTAGAGCTTGAATCCAAAAGGTTTGGATAAAGTAAATTGTTGTGACTGCTCTGACTACAATGCCTATTATTTGATCAGTATCTGCTCTTCCTTTCTGGCTAGCAGAAACATATTTCAATGATATATCAAAGTGTCTTCTTTTTCCTATCAAAATAATTGTAACGGTCCCTGACCACTTGTCTCCCTATATTTGTATAAGATGGATGCAAAATTATCAATAAGTGTATAAACTTGCAAACTTCTGTAGATGAAAACCATAAGAAAAACTACATGAAATGATAATATTTATGAAAGTAGACAATATTTTAGTTTAATAATATTCAAGTATTGTTATCCTAAAATTATTATTGTTCTCTAAGATTACTCGTGCAAATTCTAATTCTTACATATTTTTAATAAAATATATTAACATGATTTTATTACTCTTCTATAAATCTCTCATTTTATTAGTTTGGCAGATGACAACTTTGAAGAACTGCTGTGACCACACACTTAGTCATACTGAAAGTATGTTCTATGATGTTCTATGAACATCAAATACAATAAAATGATTTTAAAGCATTGGGATATGTGGGAGAAAGTGAGGAGGGCAAGAGGAAAGTCTACCTCTTAGGAGTAGCATATATGAAATGCATTGAATACTCTGGAACTCTATTAGAAGACAAGCTTAAGCATCTCATGTTACATTTCTTAATCATAGAATCATAGAATGCTTAAGGGTGGAAGGGACCTTAGAGGTCATTTAGTCCAACTCCCCTGCAAACACACAGGGTCACCTAGAGCACATGGCACAGGGCCGCATCCAGGCGGGTTTTAAAGATCCCCAAAAGAGGAGACTCCACAACCTCTCTGGGAAGCCTGTTCCAGTGCTCTGTCACCCTCTCAGTGAAGAAATGCTTCTTTAAGTTCCTGTGGAACTTCCAATGCTTCAGTCTCAAGCCATTTCCTCTAGTCCTATTGGTGGCCATCACTGAAAAGGGGCCAGCTCCCTCCTTCTCACTGCCTCCCTTCAGGTATTTATACACATTGATCAGGTCCCTCCTCAGCCTTCTCTTCTCCAGGCTGAACAGGTCCAGCTCTTTCAGCCTCTGCTCATAGGGCAGATGTTCTAGGCACCTGATCATCCTAGTAGCCCTGTGCTGGACTCTCCAGCAGCTCCATATCTCTCTTGTACTGGAGAGCCCAGAACTGGACACAGTACTCCAGGTGTGGCCCCACTAGGGCTGTGTATAGGGAAATAATCACCTCCCTTGACCTGCTGGAAATGCTCTTCTTGATGCATCCCAGGATCCCATTGGCTTTCTTGGCGACCAGGGCACACTGCTGTCTCATGGTCAACTTGTCGTCCACCATGACACCCAGATCCCTCTCTGCGGGGCTGCTCTCTAGCAGGTCAACCCCTAATCTGTACTGGTGTCCAGGGTTATTCCTCCCCAAGTGCAGGACCCAATAATAGTATATAGTATGTAGTTCATTAGTCAGATAGTATCAAGGCATTACATGCACAGCATCCCTTTGAGTAAGGCTATTTCTAGCTCCCACAATTATTTCATTGGACGTTGAATTTTAATCATCTGAAGACTACAATGTACATATGTCACTGAATGCTGTGCAAGGTATTAAAAGTTTCTTTTTCTAAATTTTTCTTCCTTGCATATGAGTTGCAATTTCTTCACAGTTGGTCTTCAGTTAATAGATGACCTACTTAATACATTATGGCATTAAGAGTTATTTGTTCATTCATGGATAAACTCTCTATATCTCAACAAGCAATTAAAATACAGAAAGAATTTGGACTAGAATTTATCATGTTTATCCTTGCTTTAGAAAATTCTTAAGCAACAAGTGTAGAGTACCAAATAGTGATTTGTCTCTGGAGACATTGACATCAAAATTCAAATTATGGTAACATCTGTCTTCAAATAAGAGGTAACATTTGTCTAAAAATGTTTCTCTGTCATTGGAAGACACTAAGTTTGATCTGCAATAATGTTTCTTCTTCAATACTGTTGATAAAATGACTATATGTCTAAACTGAGCAAAACAATTCATGTTAGTCTTCATATTGTCTGATATAGTGAATGGAACTGATAAATTGCAACATGATTTCTAAAATGTCAGATAAGAATTCACTTAGTGGATTTGTAATAAGTAAATATAATAATGAACAATAAATGCTAACAGAACTAATATCAAGTGAAATCACTGTTCCCAGAAAAAATATGAAATTACTTTAAAAAATATAAAAGTGTATTTTTTTCAGTTATCATTCAAAGGTATATTTTCTCACTTCATGTGTTTTTAATATCTTATTAAAGAAAAGGATTCTTTCTTATGGTAAACAACTACACAATGCACAATGTACAATACACAGTCATTAAAATTTGTAGATGGAAAAGTATCAGGATAGCACAAGACATATGTGCAAATTGTAAGGAAGATTGTCCTACATTTGCTTTATAATTTTTCTTTTGAGAATAGTTAAAATAGCTTATTATTCCCTCAATATGAATCACCAAAGAAAAACCCCCAAAACTTGAGCCATTCAAGGTGTTATAAAAATAATTTGGGCTCAGCAAAAAAGCCATAGGCAATTAAAAATATAGCAACTACGGCAAATAGAAGAAGACATGTAATTAAGTTAATATTGTATCCGCAGGATGTTTCCAGACCACAGGAAGCTTTATTAAATGCTAGTAGTGCCAATGAGACAATGAAGCAAATCGAAGCACAAGAATTAGACTGAGGAACTTAATCATATTAATGTAAGCACTAAAATAGCTTGTACTGTGCCATTAAAATATAAAATTCCTTTTTGATGATAGCATAAATAAGTGACACGACTACTTCCATTTTTAATTTTGGAATATCTATTTGAAAATGTAAGTGGACACATTTGAAAATGTAAGTGGACACTATGTGTTCTTCAGAACACATAGGCATTAAGAAGTTCTTACAAGAACTTTCAACTAAATATATTAAAGAACAACAATTAAAAAAACTTTTACCTAAAAGCATATAAGTGTTATCTCCCTCAATATATCATTAAGTTAGTTCTGTAAGTGCTTAATAATTCAATTCCTACTTGTGGAAGAATTGCTTCAAAAGGAGATACTTACAGGAAAACTAGGGCAAAACAGAAGCTTTGGCATTTTGGCATCTGTTTTAAGAATTTAGTTACTGCTTATGGAAGAATTTCTTCAAAAGAAGAAAGTTAGAGAAAAACTAGAGCCTAACAGAAGTTTTGGCATTTCATATGTTGCTTGGGGTTATATGCAGTTGCCATTTCCAAGATGGTTGGTATGCATGGACTCTGCTCTCCCACAGTTCCCTAGGCAACTCAATCTTCTCTCCTTGCAGCTGCAAAGAGGAGTTATGGACAGTGGAGCGGAGTGAAGATACAGTGGACAAACTCTGATGTACTCCCTGTACTGGTCTGCTGATAAACTGCACAGTAGCTGCACAGTGGGGGATATACAATGAGATGTCCAGTGTTCAGCCAGCAAGGGTGGTAAATCGCTCCTTTCAAATGAACTTTGCTTGAATTTTGCTCATTTTAAGCTCATTATAATGCCAAGAGACACCTCCATCCCCAAAGGTGTGACCACTCCTCACTGAGCATGTGCTCTTGATTTTCTGTTGATTATCTTTAAATGAAAGCAAGAGACTTTTTCAGCAATCAGTAACAAAAGTAAGTATGACTATGGTCACTCAAGCTCCAACTTAAGGTAAAGAAAAAGTGAACTAAGGAGGAAAGAAGTAAGAGGGAAGATTCCATCCAGGAGTTACCTGGGTCAGTAGATGGGCTGAATCCCCTTTCTTTCCTTCAGTTTGGGACACTGCCTGAGGAGACCCAAGACTGACAGTATTTTCCCATCTTCTGGGGTGAGTGATGATTGCACATCAAAGCTAGCTAAAAATACCATGCTGTCATAGAGAATTTCCTGTACTGACATATGAAACCTGCTTTGTAAATTTTGCATTTGAATAAATTGTGCTATTTGTGAACTCGACTACTTTTTTGGAAGGTGATCAGATCTGCAGTTGACAGACCGTTTGTGCATCTGATAATGCCAGAGTCGAGCTTATAATTGATCAGACTATTTGGAAACTTGATTCACTCCTAGGAAGGCAATCGGACCTATGTTTGATGGACTGTTTGTGATTCTAAGGTCAGGTGTATAGCTAATACAGTATTTGATATCTTTCAAACTGCAACACTACTAGAAACAAATTCTACTGTTCAGTTTTGCCTAAAAAGCTTGATCCAAAGGATGTTTCTAAAACTCCTGAAGCTAACACATCATAAAATGCATGAGTGATTTCATAATATAGAGGAGTATATAAAGACTTGAGAGTCTTCCAAAGAGTCTTCCGAATTCCAAAGAGTTTGAAATGTTTCTAGAATTTGACACAATTCACTGTTTTGAACTAGAGAATGAGATTCATGGTGACTGGCTGAAAGGAAGCTTGTAAAACCTGGGGAGGGGGGGAAAAAAAAAAAGAAGTTTCAGGATAAATGGAGGCAATAAAGACTAGGAGAAAGAAAATAACAGAAGCTGTGTCTTTTAGATGTTGTAATATGATTGCTAAAGAATGCAACTTCTGCCCAAGATATCTTTTTTTTGTGAAATTCAAAGAAAAATATCCTCACATTTTGTTGTACAAATCATCTCTTGACAGTATTTATCTCTAAATTTGTAAGTATAATAAAGACAATCGCTTACCTGATTTTCCCATAAATTTCTGTAGTCTTTGTTTGAACAGTCACAAACTGATGATTTTTTTTGAACTTTTTCACTTCTTAAAATGTGTTCTTACAGTTGCTCTGACTTCAGATCATAGATTAAAAAGAGCTGTTATAAAGTTGTCTAAATATGTAAAGATTCTTTTTATTTTCTTTTTGATAGAATGCAAATGTATAATATATCCAGAAAGCAAATATACCTAGACAATGAGTTTAAAAAAAGGAATGAGGTTAATATATTTTTATTGTCTAGTGGTTTACTGAATGGATATTGCTAGTTTCAGTTAGAGGCTTTCTTCCACAAGTTGCTATATTGTAGTCTTCCCTAAAGCATCATTAATGTGTTTGTGTTTATACATGTACTATTGATACTATACTATTACTATAGTGATACTATTGTGAACACCATAATTCTTTGTTTATTTAGATGAACCAGACTTTTGGATAAAACTGAGTAAATTCCATTGGTTCCAAACAAAATGGGCTTTTTGAATAAGAGATTTATGAATAAGATTTGTGAATATGTTTAAATTCCATCTTCCTCATCTACATTTTCCTTCCACCCCAGGAAAAAAACATAAAACAAAAAAGTCCAGGAAAACTCATCTGTACTGAATTACTGAATTTTGGGAGTACAATGAGCCTGTACTCCCTGAAGCATCTGATGACAATGAAATACACTAGTTAACTAGTTGAGACTACTTAAAAATATATCAAGAAGTTAGTCAGTATAGATCATTTTAGCCAATACAACAAAGGACAAAGTACAGTCTTTCCTTATTTGTATAATCAAAGTCATCATTTATCAAAGTCATTATTTCTAGATTTATCTCTTGGAGATACAAATATTATTTGATTTGCTTGTATTATGTCAGGCATGAAAAATGAAAAGAATGACAGACTAAGATATTTTCAGGACCCACCATAATAATCCAGAACCCTGTAGCTATCCTTGTCTTATCTGTCACTTTAAAAATATGTATTTTTGTTCTTATTAAAAAAGTCCATTAAAAAATATATTACTATATGTTTACATATATAACTATACGTATGTTACTATTAAACATATATACTTACAGAATCTATCTGCTTATATATATTCAAGTACTGCAGTAGTAGATGTGAGCCATTATTTTCTTTTTACACATGAAATAAAATATTTTTCATTCTTTCACCTAACAGATTTTTAAATTCTTAGACAACACAAAACTCATCTTACAAAAAAACAAGCATTGATCTATTTGTTAATATTCTCAACATTTCTCTATAAAACTTTAGAGACATGTTAACTTCAAAAATTCCAAAATATTTTCTCTTAGGAAATTTTTATTTGAATCAGAGCTATGAACTCAAATATTTGAAATTTGTATAATTTGAAAGTTATAAAACACTTCCTTTAAACAGAGAACATCTAAAGATGCAAACTTCAAGAAATAGAGTATGGCCTTTGGAGAAGAGTCTAGAATACCATATTCAGTTCTTCTCCAAAAAGACATAGAAATGTCTCCCTTATAAATATTATTGGAAGATATATATTTCACAGCATGATGCTAATAAAAGAATATATAGATAGGAAGTCTACAAAGTTTTCATGAATGTGAAGGATTTCATGTCCTAATACTCAAAGTAATATTTTTTTCTAACTTTCACACCTTTTACAACAAATATTCCCAATGAGAAAAGTATTTTAAGTGATAAAATAGCTCTTATTGCTTTGACCTGCCTTCTCACTCATTTTCCCCCAAAAGTCATTTTAATGACAGATTGCTTAACCTTCAGAGGCCATTTACCTTGCAGCAAAAGGAAATTACAAAAAAGGTAACTTTGATGATTCAAAGTTTTTGCTAAAATGCTGTTGAGGACATGAGAAAATAGATATTTAAACATGCAATTTTTATATGAATCAAGTAAAAACTAAAATTCACATTTATCCCTCAGAATGCCAAGAAACTTTACCTAAAACATGAGAAATCACATGAGTTTCACTATTGTTTCTTCCAAAAACACATCCATTCTGTTGAACCTCCTCATTTTGACAGATGTGTATCTTTTATTTCTTTTCTTTTTATTGCACTGACATTCAACCCTATCTATTTCATCTAATCAGCCAAACTGTGTCTTTCTGCTCATTTCATCTTTCTAAAGATTATTGTGTGAGCACAGCATAAATACCTTAAACAGAAAACAAATCAAAACTTAAATAGCATTTTCATCTCCAGCAGTGAGAATATTTACTAACCAAACAGTATGAGTTTTGTAGTGCAATAGAATGAAAGTCAATATTGGGTGCAATATTATTGCAAATCATTTCTTTAGTCATATAAATTATGACTTTTTGCACTATGTTTTAAATGCTTTTCAGTATGTGATACATGCCATTCTGAATAAAGGATACCGAATCAAGTCCAAATGACAGTCATTATA
>JAUBOD010000342.1:26021-48506 GCA_032353885.1 Nothura maculosa | reverse complement strand
GGAGGGGAGGGAAGGGAAGGGAAGGGAAGGGAAGGGAAGGGAAGGGAAGGGAAGGGAAGGGAAGGGAAGGGAAGGGATGAAATTCATTTCAATGAAATGAAATGAAATATAAGTAAGCAATTGAACACACAAAAGTAATGAAGAATATTGCTGAGAAGCAGAAAGGACAATTCATTTTCTCCCATAACCAAATAAGTAAATAACACAAAACCCAAATAAGGAAAGAAATAAAGATTTGAAGGCCTTCTGTCCTGGAGAGTTTGGTCTCCAGAATCCAATAATTTCTCCCTTCATACAAACTACAGACATCCTGACCAACTTTCTGCCACACATCAAGGACACAAGGAACTTCTAATTTATTGCCAGTTAACATAAGCTTCTAATCCCTAATTTGTGCATTGAGAAAAAGGAAATATAAACAATTAAATGGACACTTTAGTAGACATCTTTTCTCCCTTTTCGCCATCCTCAATTAAAGTTAAACATCTCTTTACCTTCCTAGTCTCAGCTTTATTTATTTTTTTTTTTTTGCAATGCATTACTCTGTCTTTAAAAATTCCTCTTTTGAGGTGATTGGCAGTGCAGGAGGTTGATGTCATGTCAGTAATGGTTTCTTTCTGCAGCTCTGTGCTTCTTACTGTTTTTCTCCTACTGGTCCTGAATTCTTACTGTTCCTTTGGCATGGACTGTGTTGCTCACAGTCTAATTCTCTCAAGGATTTTCCTGCTCTGCCATTCAAGATGCCAATAGGCCTTGGTCTCTTAAGAGTGTCTCTGCCTTGGAGTGAGTTGCCTGAGGCATACTTTTTAAAATATGTCTGAGCTGGAGTGTCATGTTTTCCCTTACCTGACTGCGGTTTTGGAATATGACAGGTTGTTCACACCAGTATCAGAGCTGGCTTGACCTGGCTATGACCACCACAGGGCAATTCATGGCCTCTTATACACAGGGTACCACTATACTCTGTACTACTCAAACCCTGCCAATTGCACCCAATAACATAGATAATCTTTTCAGGAGTAAAATCCAAAGTCCAAAGCAGAATGACAACAGTTGCTCAAAATATTTTGCAGCCACACTTTTCCATGTTTTCACTCACAGGCTATGTGAACTGTAGGTTGGTGCTGGGAGTCTCCTTTGTTAGAATGTGATTGAATTTAGAATTTTAAGCTTGGGAAAGAACAAAGATCTTGAAAATACCAACAGAGATTGAAAGTAGAGACCAAGAACCATAAAGAACTCATTGATGGTCAAGTACTGAAAAGTTCCAACCCTGAAAGCTGGGAAAAGACTGATTTTTAATGTAAGAAAAGATGCAGCAACTAAGCAAGGAAAAGTAGCTTAATAAATAAGGACGTGCTGCAGCCTAGGAAAATAACATCCCATAGACTTTATGCAGGCTTTGGCATCAGGGGCAGATTCCAAGGCTCGAGAGTAATTTTATAAAATAAAATTAGAAAAAAATGAAAAAGGGACTGGGAAGGAAAGGGAATGATATCCATTGGATGTTCCTAGCCATAAATGCTGAGGTTGGAAAGTTCCTCACTGAGGCAGGTTCAAACAGTGTTCCTCTATTAAGAAAGCCAGTGGCATGTATGCATGCCCAGGCCACACATGTGCCAAAATGCTATCAGATTAACATGACAACACAGATGCAGCTGCTCCCTTTCCACACCAGGACCTTTGCTTTATGTAGTGTTTTAACCAGACAGAAGTAATACATTCCTGGCTCTTGAGCTGAATCTTCCTTAACAAACTGGAAACTGGTATAATAATAATTACATTTGTTTTCTGAAGCCTTCTTCCCACTCTTTATCTCTTTCCCTCAAATTATTTCTGTTCATACTGAACTAAGTGATTATATTACCACTGATTAAATAAAATGTCTTCTCATGCGTCAACATGCTGATCACTCTACACAATATGCAACCAAGCAACCGGAAAGGAAGACAGCTGTAGGAATACAGCATTGTGTAAACTTCTGTATACTTCTAGTAATGGGAGTAATTCCTAGTCATCTGTGACTTACTGCCTCTCACACCTAGATAACCAAAAGACCAGTCTTAATTAGCATTTAGCCTTATATGGGTAGGACTTTTTAAATGGAACCTTATTTTCTTAATACTATTTTTCTGCTTCTCATGTACTCTTCATGATATGAAGTAATTACTAGGAAATTACCAGATCTGTAGAATAATAAATAATAATAAAAGAGTAATTTTATTTAAGCTTTTGAATCATTATTACATAACAATTTTTGCCAGCAGCAAGGGTTTCAACAATTTAATTGCAGTATCAGGTACATTTAGTTTTTTTCTGCTATCTATAACTTAGAGGAGGAATTTACATAAAAAGCACATAATAGTTTCTATTATGTAGAAACTGTGCTGTTTCTATTATCTAGAAACTGTACTACTATTATGGAGAAACAGTGCTGCATTATATCAAATATTCATCCAATACTTGGAATATGCCAATTTTTCCATGATTTTGGAAAAGTATTTTTATTACTAGTAATAATATCCCTAACATCTTAGAGCGCATATTATTTTATTATAACACTGTATGATTAACATGAATAATGTGCACTTCACTCTTTACCGTTGTTATATCAGTTATTTTTTGAGATTTTTTTTTTCAAAAGTTGCATTAAAAATGGATTTTAAAATGTTTTTAATAGAAAAAAATGAGTATTCCTTTTTTTTTTTTTCCTTCCGAGTCCCAGATGCGCTTTTTTAAATTGATCATTACTTCTGCTTAATCTAATACTAAAAGTGTTTACTCCATGCACATCAGGGAATATTCATTTCATGATGTAGTTAGATTAGCATAAGCACAATCACCTCAGGGAATTCCAGACCAACACAAGTGAAGACTGCTATAGGAATGACTGCTTGTAGCTGCCTTTGCTTGTTGACATGAAAGCAGACTGGGTATCCAGAGAAGGAAACCAATTAATTTGTATCATCCTACAGAGCTTACTTTGCTCGGAAATCTGCAGACAAAGTGTTTTTGACAGTTTAACGTGTAAGAAATAATGAATGACAAAAATATGTTATACAATCAATCATTGTATATACGGGACAAATTTTACCTCATTTACCTTATTACAAAACTAATACATAGTTTTTGTCTTGCTTTCTCATTTTTTGTATATGATTACGTAAAAATCTCTCATATACTACCTATAACAAAAGTATATTTCTAAAGCAGATGTGCAGAAAAGACTTTGCTAATGAAAATAGATATGTCTATTAAATTACTTTTTAAAGATTTTTTTTTAAAGCTCTTAAACTCATGGTGTTTATCATACACCAATTACTATACTTCATGATTTCTCCACTCATGATGTGGAGTTCAAGGGACTTCACAAGTGTTAAAGTATTCAAAATGTGAGATTAACTTAACAGCTAGGGCATGATCCAAGTATCTTTGTTGATCTTTGTTCATAAGCTGTTCCTTTCAGTGGCAATTAAGAGAGTCTAATGGATAAAGTATCAATAGGACCAGTTAATATTTACACTCTGTATGAATTAAAATAAAGATTCACATGTACAAGCACAGGATTTTATCCTGTCAAATTACAACAAGAAAACAAAACCAAATATTATTGTATTCGAAAGATCCCCCAAAAGTTAGTAAATCAATTTTTGCTTTTCAAGTTTGTGAGTTGGGTTCTGTGTCCATGTCCAGTTGTGCTTTCAGTGTCATCCTCATTATTCATATTCTTCATCACCCTTTTTTTTCCCCTATTTTAAGCAAGTGAAGGTTTGGACCTCTGTACCTCATTGTTTTTTCTCTAGAAGGTAGTTCAGAAACTTTTAAATAAATCTTACCTGTGAGCAAAAACTAAAACACTTTAGATGCCATCTGTGTCAAATGTTGTTATTGCTATGTTAGCTGTATATTTCTCTACATATATTATATATTTGTGTATGTTTTTAAGCAGAAACAAAGACATTTCTCTTAATGTGGACATCCTACATGTAACATTGTACAACAATCGAAATATGATTAAATTCAGACATAAAGAAAGAAAAAAATAAATCTACTTGCAGCCACCAAAGTAGTTAAGACGAAAAACAGAGGATAGGTTTGCTGTTCAACTAATGATAATATAATAGAAATATAGTAATATATGCTTTGAATTAGGCAGACAATAAAACTTCTTTTAAATATTTAAAATAGTACCAGTAAGAACCTTTTTCTGGGAACCAACATGAGGAAGTAAAGAGTACTAAGGAAGATTTAGGGAGATAGCAAAACTGATTCTGCTTGGTAGAGAATATACTAAGTTTTAATAAAGTTTAATTTCAGCATTATATACCTTATCATTGACACAGTTAGAAAGACTAACTAGCACTAAGATCTGTCACTGTTGTACAGTTCAGTGATGTAAATTTTTCAAAACATCCTTGTCTGACCTAAGCTACTTATGCAGCAGAAACTACAAACTGTTAGTTTTTAAGCTTTAAGCAATTAAGCCTTTATTGCATGTACAGTGGTTGATAACTATGAAAGATTTCCAATTCACTCACTTAGCTTTTCTATTGCTCTGGGATATTTCTCAGAATTATTTTGTTTCTATTAGAACTGTGATTCATGAATATTCATGAATATTTAAAGCTTTCTTCACAGATCATTGAGTACACATGAGTCCTGGCATTACTTCAGTCTTTCTTTCATGTTCTTGCAAGGGTTTCCGCTTATAATTATGAAGTATAAGGTAATACTGTCATGAGATGAGGATATTAACAGAGAAATTGTATTCACTACACTTCAATTTACATATTTAAATTGTAAGAGTGAAAATAAGTTATAGATTGAAGTATCTAATGTAGTTTTTTATATATGATCTAGGCATCTCTTTGGAGTCAGTGGAGAGCACATACGGGTTTCAGTTGCTTAAGCGTATGCACCTAATATCATTTAATATCATCTAATCTGATGTGTCCTCAGGGATGGAAGATATGGCACAGTATGTAAAAAAGTCTCAATTTGGTTACCCTTAAACAGAGAGTGACATTTAATATTCTCTTTGGTTCCTACCTCATCTTCAGTTGCAGCTCAGAAAAGGCATAGGCCTCTCAATGGCATTCAAGATATGCAAGTGGTTGTAGATAACAGACTCATATGAGATCATATGAGATCATATGAGATCAGTGCCCAGGTTGGCAGCTGAAGGTCAAGGGAGTTGACCTAAAAGCTCTATCTCAAATCGCACAAGCTCCCTACTTGATAGCAACTCCATTGATTTCGTATAATCATAGAATGCTTAAGGTTGGAAGGGACCTCAGAAGTCATCTAGTCAAACCCCTCCTGCGCACGCAGGGTTACCTGGAGCATGTGGCACTGGAGCATGTGGCACCTGGAGCATGTGCATCCAAGTGGGTTTTAAAGATCTCCAAAGAAGAGATTCCACGACCTCTCTGAGCAGCTTGTTCCTGTGCGCTCTCACCCTCACAATCAAGAAATGTTTCATTAAGTTCCTGTGGAACTTTTGGTGCTTAAGCTTGCGGCCCTTTTGTCTAGTCCCTTTGCTGTCCACTACTGAAAGAGGCCGGCCCCCTCCTCCCTGCCTCCCTTGAGGTATTTATACACACTGATCAGGTTCTCCCTCAGCCTTCTCTTCTCCAGGCTGAGCAGGGTCAGCTCTCTCAGCCTTTCCTCATGTGGCAGATGTTCCAGGCCCATGATCATCTTCGTAGCCCTGCACTGGACTCTCTCCAGCAGTTCCACATCCCTCTTGTACTGGGGAGCCCAGAATTGAACACAGTACTCCAGGTGTGGCCTCACCAGGGCTGTGTGTAGGGGGATGATCATCTCCCTCGACCTGCTGGAGATGCTCTTCTTAATGCACCCTAGTATTTCTTTTGTATATTGAAGTATATTTCTTCGGTATATTAATATACCCCAAGATTTCTTTTGTTTAGATGCCTGAGTCTAGATCTCTAAATTTGTAGCTGAATTAAAGTCTGGAAAAGAGATTCAATACTGTGGATGCAACCAGTCACCTTTAGAGGGGCTGGCCTGGAAAGGAGTTACATGAATCAATCCGGTGCAGATGTCTGCAGTGTCCCTATTACAGAGTGATGTTCTTCATTCATTATGCAGGAAATCTGTAGATTTAACTCCATTGTATAAGTCTAAATCACAGCTCACTACATCTAAACAGTACATCATGCATGTGTATGTGTATATGTATATTCATTCAACATTTATATTCATGTATATTCATTCCAAAATAACATTCAAAATTACTGTTTTGCTTCAGACAACCATGCCGAACCTTCTATTTATTTCTTCAAGAATGCCATTTCCTATGCATTTCTATTTATTTCTTCAAGACTGTCATTTCCTTTTAAGTTTAAACAATCTTCTTGAAAGGTCAGACACAGACTTCTTTGATCCATTTCAACATTTATAAAAGGTGATGTTTAATATAGCTTCCTGATAAAAATAAAACAAGCATTACCATTTCTACAACTAACACTTTCTGAATCAACCTCTGCAACAGAAACAATTTTGAACAGAAATGTCTTAACAAGACTAATTTTACACATACATATTGCTAAATTACACGTACTTGGGGAATGTATCTTTATACACACAAGTCATTGTTAGATAAACAAACTCCCTCAGACAACTGAGTACATTGCTCAAAACAAATTACAGAGATACAGAGTTTCTATTTTATGCATAACAAAGAAAACAAAAAAAAAAGTTGTAGAGATATTTAAAGTGGAAAGTAAAATAACTCATGAATCAAAATTGCAGGTCTGGAAAGTAAAAAACTGCCGTCATATAAATTCCGTTAACAATTCAGGTAAGTCCTTTGCAACACAACAAGTTTCATTTTTAAATACTGGCTTTCTATTTTGTTTTTTATTGTTTGGTGCACATACTTAAAATAAGGGTTCCTACTAGCAAAATCACCAACCATTTGAAACATTAAATGGGAAATATGACCAGAAAATGCTACATAGCCTTAGAATGTTGGTTCTCATAAAACAAAGAAAATAAATAAATAAACCAATAAAGCAATAAATAATACAGAAACAGCAAGTCAGAGTCTGAGTCTTCCTTTACTGAACACTCAGAATTTAGTCTTTAATCTGTTTCAAATTTTGATCTCTAATATGAGTGTAATTCTATTTCTCCCATTTATCCATGGATATAATTCTGTCATATCTAATAAGTATATTATAAAGAGAAATTCCTTAATATTTACAAAGCTGTGTATCTATGAGAAGTGTCATAAAAAAGCCTGCAAGATACTTAAATTCTGCATTGAATACAAATGTATTCAATAGTGTTTATAAACTATTCAAAAAGGCCCTAGAGTTGCCTGTAGAAGTAGAATGAAAATAAATATGCAATTGTTTTCTATTTAGTATTTTTTACTCTATGCACCAAATGTAGCAGAAATGTTATAAAAGAATAAAAATAATAAAAAGTAGTACATTTCATGCAAGGACATTTTACTATTGTATACACACATACATACATTTGGATTAACATTATTCACTCTAATTTGAACTTTATTTTTACTTTGGTTTCCATACCTTTAGTATATTTTTAAGAGATGTTTATGATAACTGTCCTTAGGAGACTTCTGCCTACCTCCTTTGATCTGATGAAGTTTTGCTGCACTAATTCTGAATGTTAGGACAATTCTCTCCCTCTAACTAAGCATTCTGATCATTTTTTTTGATATTTCTTGTAACACCTGCTCTGCATTATGTCTCATAAGGAATGTCAAATCATACACTTCCAATTTGCTTGCTATTTTATCTAATTAATTCCTCTTATGTTATCAAAAGCCAACATTTTTTTTTTGACATTATCTGTGTTTTGGTAATTTGTGTTTAAATCAAAGCTCCCATTTTTCCTCCTCCACTCTCAACCATTGGTGATTTTCTTGATAAATACTGATGGCCCCTTTGAAACAATAGATTTGTTTGTGGATCAAAATTGCATACAAAACAAATATGAGAAGAGATGTAGTCAATGAAAAAGTCTAGCACTATGCCAACAAATAGGACTGTGTCAAAAACTTGGTAACAGAAAGTTGTTATATTGCTGCAGAAGCAGAACTGATATACGTTGGGAAACGCAAGGCTCAGACCACACCTGCAGCAATTCCTCTTTCCTCTCTACATACCTCTTGCAATGAAAAAAGCAGTGTTTGAAAGTTTATGTTCTTTCCTCTATATTTAATACTCTGATGAATGTTGGAGAGTTTCCTTGTTCCCACCTCCATTACCTCACTTATATAGAATTAAATAGTGCAACCCAAGAACTAGAGTTTACATGATTTTAAAGTGCCTTACCTGGATCCTCACAGATCAGGTCTCTAAAGTACTTGAGTATACCCAGTAGGTAAGTGAAGAAAAAATAATAGCTGTCTGTAGTAACTTGTCTGTTGTTAACCAATTTCTAAGCCTTATCAGTCTATTATGATGGAAAAAAATTGCTGCTCTGCTATAGAAATCATTTTATAACATTTCCTTGTAAATTGGTCAGCCATGACCAGTAAGCTTTTATGCTGTACTCTTAGACTGTATTGATGGTTTTACAGCTTTTGCTATTTATAGCAAAATATTTTGCATACAAAATATGCAAAAAAGACTGTTCTTTAGTGAGATTAATTTTTCTCCTGAGGAGCTTGGCAATTAATTTATATTGGGACAAAAAAAAAAAAAAAAAAGACCCAAGGAAAAGCAGTCACAAGTTAACCTTATGTCAAGGAAGAAAGTTAATTTGAACTCTAAGCATTGACTAAAGTCAATATAGCTCCTAGAACAAAGATTCTCAATTTAAGTATCAAGAATTTTGATCCCAATTATTTTGCTTGCTAAAGTTATACAATAATTATATAGGTTTTGAATATTTACTGAAATGTCAGCATGTAGACCACTATGTTTCATATGTGATAGGAACTGATTAATGCTACTGTTGCAAATATTTGATTTGTGCATAGAGACTATTTTATTAATTGTAGTTGTAACATGAATACTGTGTTTACTTTGTTTGTAAATACTCAAATATCTGAACCAATATATAGGAAGCATTACTTAAAAATAAAAGAAAAAAAAATTCATAATAGTAAAAAAGGGAGGGAAAAAAAGGAGAGAGAGAGAATGGAAATCAATTTATTCCTAAATTCTAGAATAAAAAACTCTAGTAAAAACTATTGTACTGAATTGAAGAAATTATCTGTGTAGTTGACTAGCCAGGCACTAACTTCGGTGGTGATAAGCACAAGATAAATTTAAGCATTAATTTGCAAGAGGAAAAATTTCTTTTAACTCTATTAGCTGAATTTATAGCATGGGCATACATAAGGCAAAATACTAAACTGCATCAGAATCCTTCTTGTGTTGTTTACTCCAAGATGTGCATGCTGTAAAACTTTCATTTGTATTCCTGCTATTCCCACTAAACCTTTTCTGTATTCATTAAATAGTCAATCTTTAGCCCCCGTACATTTACTTCTGTCCATGACACAATTTTGAGTATAATGGCTGTTCAGATTTTTAATGCATCTATATGTCTCCTTCTCTTAAAATGAATACAACCATTTTATTTTTAATACCTTTCCCCTTTACTCTTATGTGTCTTATTAATAGCAAATCTTTTATATAAACAGTCCCTATACATTTGTACTCAATGTGCTTATTGCTTTGACCTTTCCATTTATTAATAATATGTATTACTTAGCTGAATTAATGTGAGAAGAACAACCTATTTCACGTTGATCTGCACCAGGAGCAGATTAATAAAAGATATCAAGGGAATGTTTGCCCACTGCATATGGTATGGTAACTACAAAAAATGCCCTCACACTTGAGTCATGGTTTGAGGACTTCTGCCACACAGCTGCCCCACCAAGCTGAAGAAATATTTTTCATCTCGCTTGCCTTGAAATAGACCAGCAAAGTTATAGCTGCAATGAAGACATATAGATTACTTCAAGGCTTAGCATGCCACATGTTCATAGTATCAGTCCAGAAAGGTTACATCCCCCTGGCTGTTGTATGACTTTATTATCAAAAACTACACAGAAAGTTTATTTAAATGAGTGTATCTATTACAAATGAGCTATTTTATGGCCAAGAGACTGTTTATACATATTCCAGAATTCCAGAGTGGATTCCATCCACAGCTTTTTCTTGGGTCCTTGCGATGCTCCTGGATTATGTTACAAGAACCTCCTTGCCTGTTATTTATGTGCTCTCCTATCCTCGAACACATTCTGTGCAAGCTCTCTATGGTCCTCTAGGATCTGTGCTGTATTCCTCTCTGTCCTCATCATGTCCAGCATAGAGATTCAGTCCTCATTTCACATTCCTTTGTCTTCAGAATCTTTAGAGCTTCTGAAAGCTTCAGAACATCCTAAATCTAATTTGATGTTAGTGCTAAACTAGTTTCAAAATAAATAACAATTTTCAGTGAAAAGTTCAGCTATTCTTCAGTCCTGGTTCACAACTTTTCAGATCGTTTTACAAGTCTCCCAATATTACTCACATGACAGTGTCTTACGCTGTTTCTGTAAGCATTTGCTATTTACCATGTACCACAGAAATATTCAAGAATCTCCAACTGCACTATTACTTATTGTTAAATTCTGTTATTTTCCATGTCTTCCTACTTAATGCTGTGTCTTTTTTTAATATTACTGCATTGTGAATAAAGATTTTCATTCAAAAGTAATCAAAGTTTGTCCAATGTTTCCCAAAAATTAGAATCCAGAAGTGGCCATTTTGATTTGACATAGCCAATCTTTGTGCTGAAATCCAGGGCATATTAATTACCTTGTTGAGTCACTTTTACATTAATCTGTGGCAGATCATTCCAAGGCTAATGCTTGCAATTTCACGAAGAAAAACCTGCATTTGCATGCAAGAGTTCTGATAATGCTGTCAAGTCATCACCTGAGTTGTGAGCACACTGTAACGAAAAATTATACGTAGGAATGGCTGCCAAAAGATAAAATCTCAAAAGCTCCCATGGTCTTGCTGTTATTGATCATTTCTACACATGGTTAATTTGGCTCCATGTTCTCAGCTATTAGACATATACATATCTAGCTCAGCATGAATGTTACCTTTGATTATTCTGAACAGACTTCATGAAGATACAGTGCCCATTCTCTTGGAGCTTTCATGGTGATAAATGTGCTTTAATGGACCTTTGAATTTGTTGTAGAATATGCTTCTCTTTAACCACAGTCTTTGCAGTTTATTCTTTTTCTGGAAATGATCTGCAAACCTCTCTGGACAACCTGTCCTAGCGCCCAATCACCATCAAAGTAAAATAGCTTTTTTTTTTCCTTTTTTTTTTCCTTTTTTTTTTCTGCTGTTTAAAATGAAATTTCCATATTTCAGCTTGTGTCCATTTTGCCCATTGTCTTTTGTCCATTTGTTGGTGACTACTACTGAGAGAAGTCTGGCTTTAAATACTTATGGATATTCAAATTTACTTAGGATGACTAAACAGCTGTTGAAATGTTTAGGCAATACAGTAATCATTTTTCCTCCAAGATAAATAACGAATCCGTAAGTCAGGAGAAAATAATGTTATTTTGAGGGAAATTACTTTTATTTGATGTTTAGCATCCTCCAGTGAACAAAGAGGACAGAAGTAGTTAGCAAACACAGTGTTATAGCTGCATATATTTACTAAAATAGCAGAAAATCTTACAAGCTCAGGATACTTGCAGAATTAAACTTAAAACATATGTGGTAACATACGATCATAATGACTTTGATTAGAATTTAGTCTCTGAGATACTTTTTAAAGAATCATACTCTTTCATAGGGATCTTAATTAACCTCAGTATCATATAATGAAACTTTTGACTCTCAATTGCTTGTGTAATGTTTTAAGTGAGGTTGTTTCCCTCCAATCTTTCTTTGAAGTCAAGTCATTGTTGCAAATATACCTAATTTTTCTTTTTATTATTTTTAAAATTGTTACGTTGGCTAGTATGTTTGAAAACAGACTTTATTAAATAAATTAGTGTTTCTCCATGACCAAAAGCAAGGTAATACCGTAAGTGGCTTAAACTAGGTATGTTTTCATTCACCAAAAAAAAACCTGGTTGCAGCATGATAAGCTATTCATATATATTATTTATCTTACTGTTAAATTGCTGCCAACAGAAACTCAAGAGTTTTTTTTGACTCACTCTGATGTCGTGACGCAAGTTCATCTGTGTTATCCCATACCCTCCTCACCCAAAGGACTGCTGTGATTATATACATAATTAGAAAAGAGTACAAGGTCTTTCTGATAAAATTGTGTGGCATCAAGTAACTAGCTTTGTAGCACTTAAAAAAATAAATAGTCTATTTGGGAATACATATGCAATCTTAGACATAAGGAAAGAACAAACACAGCCAGAGGCTTTAGCAGAACTTGTTCTGTTAACTCAGTAGCCACAACAAACTACCTCCATCATTTTATGTTTGTTTTTGATGTATTCCAACCTCTTTTAGCCCCCTACATCCTGACATCCTGACAAAGAAACTTTTAAATTACTCATGCTGTGTTCTGTGCTTGCTCAGTGCAAGTTTTTCCCAGCTGCTGAAAGTCAGTAGAGAATGGTGGTATTATGTACAAGCAAAAGTCCTTTGAGCATACCTGGTTGCCAAATACTTCAAAGAAACAGTTTCATTCAGAAACCACTCCCAAGGGAGGGAGTGAAGAGAGGGTGGCCTCTTTTCAGTGGTGGACAGTGATAGGACTAAAGGAAAGGGACACAAGCTGAGGCGCCAAAAGTTCCACAGGAACTTCAGGAAGCATTTCTTGACTGTGAGGGTGCCAGAGCCCTGGAACAGGCTTCCCAGAGAGGTTGTGGAGTCTCCTTCTTTGGAGATCTTTAAAACGCATCTGGATGCAGCCCTGTGCGATGTGCTGTAGGTGACCTTGCGTGAGCAGGGGGGTGTTGGACTAGATGACCTCTGAGGTCCCTTCCAACCTTACACATTCTATGATTCTATGATTGTTAAGAGAGGATACTGACAATTTTGACAGATATTTACTAAGGATCCTAAAGCCAGAGACTGTTTCGTAGAAATCATGGCCACATTTTAGATAGATGATAGAAATTGAAAGTCACCAAAAAGAGCACAGAAAAGTGAAATAAAACACTTCTGAGCATGTTATGTGTTATGCACAAAAGCGGCCATTGGAATTGGTGCCATTGGAGTAATGTGGCTGAGTCTGGATTCAAGCCCATGAAATGTTAGCTATAATTTATGTACAGCAATTGTCATCCTTCCAATAACTTTAATGCAGAATGCAATACATTAACTACTCTCAGACATCTAGTATATTCACAAAGAGGCAAGATTCCAAATTAAAAGGAATATTAAATTCCTCTGGTACAGAATAAGTGGATTTTTTTCCCCACTTTATTTTCTCTGCCATTTAAAATTAATCTGTTACTGCTGAAATTAACGAAAAACACTATGTATCATATTATTAAAAATGTGCTCTTTGCTGCTTCTGCTCATGCTGTAATGGTTCCAACACTTGTTAGATAAAATGACAATGAAAACATTATTTGTCCTTGATCTTTGTGACCATTATTATTCTGAAAAGCTATCACCAGGGACAAGTAACAAATTCTGTCTTCTTTTCTGAGTGTATATGGTCAGATACAATTTCCTAGTGCTTCTGGCTCTGGTATAGGGCTCAGAAATATGTAGAAATGACATTTTTCTTGGCTTCAATTAGATGATTCTGTATTGCCCTTCTCCTCAGTGTTTCCTCAGTTATAGTCAGCTTAGGTCCTTAAAAGAATAAAACTTTTCCTCCATCATTTTATATTTATTAAAAGGCACATCCATTTAAGAATTTTAGCATGTGTGTGGATGAGTATTGTACTTGATACTGACATTATAGAGGGACTTTTGCACCTTCAGGCCACTGAATTTATAGTTCAAGTTGGACTGAGTATATAACTTGCTATCTAATATGTACTGTAATTTTAGTCCATGTGAAAAGGAAAAAAAAAGGTTGTGGGAAAATGCTGAAAATAAATGTTTACCTTAAAGTTGTTTAGAAGCCAGAAGGATTTGAAAATGTACAAAGGCTAATTCAACATATATCTTAGAATGGCACAGTTTCTGGTTGTATTGCAAACTGCTGCTCTTTTTTAAGAATGTAGCTAACTTTTGCCTGAGATTATCATCATGCAAGATACCTTAAAGTTCGGTATTTTAGTCTGCCCTTTAGAGTTCAGTACGATTCTTAGGTCTATATGAACCACAGCTTAGAAGTTGTTGTATCAGTACTTTTCCCTTGGTACTCCACTATCTATCTATCTATCTATCTATCTATCTATCTATCTATCTATCTATCTATCTATCTATCTATCTATCTATCTTTTAGTTGTATGCCTGTTGTCTCAAACTGATCTTTAATGGGCATTTCATATGATGTATTCTGTCATAAGGTTGTCCCCCAGTTTTTTTGTTTGTTTGTTTTTTTTGTTTTTATTGGGGGAGATTCTCTTTCGTTCAGAAATGAATTTCATTTGGAAAGCTTCTCTTTCATTTGGAGAGAACCAGCAATGCAGTGCCAAGACTGAGCTACAGGCATGACATATTGATATCAGCAACAAAAGCTAAAGAGGAGTAGAATTATTATGTTGAAGGCACAGTCTTCAGATAGCAGAGAACAGGAATATGAGTATAGAATATTTATTAAAATAAGATCAAAGAATTGTGTAGTCCATATCCTGTCTTTAACTGTTGCATACAACAAATATCTAGAGAAAAGACATGGCAAGTGTTCAGCAGTAGTTCTCCCAGAAAGCTGACTTGCATACAGCAATTTCTGCTGTGCAGCTTCCATGCTATCTCTATATGTAATAATTCTTGAGATTTGCCTTCCATAACTTTTATTATTATTATTCACTTTTCTGTCTCTTTTTAAACATTTATCAGCCATAAAATCTTATACACCTGAAATTTTGTCATTTTATTCACGTAATCAAGGCTAATGGGTGATAAGATTCCATTTTTTAGTAGAATTACATGTATTCACTGACTGCACAAAATGATGGGATATTGTTGTCTTAGATTCTACTCTAGCACCAGTAAAAGAATAAATTTTCCCTGCTATCGTGAAAGCATTAGATTCTGTCCATCCAATGCCTCTATTCACTGGGATTCCTTCAGCTTCTCTGGATCACTCAATTCTTTACACAATATTATCTCTCTTATCTCAGGATCCTAGCTGTGGCAGTGCCTAATTTCTACAATTTTCATTAATTTATATAATTTCTTAATGTTTAGTCAGTTCTGCCTCCAATCCACAAATTTTCCATACATTCCTCATTCTTATCCTTTTGCTTTTTTCTCCTCTGTTTTTCCCAAATACCCTTACTACAAACAAAAATTACTATACAAAAAAAAGGAACAGAGAAAGAAAATATATTAAATGTAAAGGAAAATCTATTGCCTTCTAAACTGAGTAAGATGTTATCATGAAAAACAACTCTGATGGTAAATAATGAGAATAATGTTTTGTAGTGTGAACTATGCTTATTGAATTTATTATTCATAGACAAACTGTAATGCAACTTTATTCTGTACATTGTTCTGTATTGAATATAGATATTGCTTAGACTATACGTATTTACAAATATAAATACATATATTTATAAATATAATTAGTAATAGTAATAATGCTATGTATTACATATACATATGTAAAAATGGTGAGGTTTTGTTTGAATATTATTAGTCATCCCTCTCAAAAAGAATACTGCAGAAGTTTAGGGGGCTTATGTATGAATAATGAGAACAATCAAAGGCAAAGAGAAACTCACAGATAAAGAAAGACTGAAGAAACGGTCACTATCTATATTTCAAAGGAAAATAAAATCAAAGAAGACATGATAAGCCTATAAAATAATGGTTTGAGAAAATATATCAAGAGCTTCTTATCTCTTACCATATAAACAAAAGAAACATACACTGAAATTAAAAAAGGAAATTTTTAAAGTCATTCAGAACTTGATACTGCATTGTTCATTGTGGAAATACTTACCCACAGAAATTTCTAGAGATAAAAGTCTTTTTTTTTAATTTAAAGATATTTTCCATACAGTTTTTTATTGCAAGTGACAAGAAAATAATCTTATGAGAAAGCTGTTTCCTACCTGAGGTCTTTTCCTACTCTGCTACACAATTTCATGTTTTTTTAATCCTTATTTCCTATTAATAGTCCCTACATTTTTGTCTATTTTAGGTCTCAATGTTAAAGTCTGAGCTTTAGACTTTCATCCACTACAGTCTCTAGAGTATTCTTTCATCTTCTTTCACCATAGGACAGCCAGTCTGCTCCTTTAGAGTGGGCTGGGCCTTACACTTCAGTCTGATTTCTACAGCTAGATTTCAACAAGCTAGAGTTAATAAGGCCAAAGTTTGGCATTTGACACACAAATGTGTCAAAGTGTGTTTAGCTAACACACTTTGCTACAAGATTGTTTAACTTTCTTATACAGTGCTTGAGAAGAGTTATGTTATCAGGATGGATGCAAGAGGTATCTAGGAATGGGATACAAAATTCAATGCAGGGGAAAGGAAAAAGTCTTCAAGAATTCGTCTATTAGAATGAAACATTCAATGCTGAGATGTGTAGAAAATCCAAAGGTAGAAAACTCCCAAATCCACATCTCCTTCAGGAGCAAATTGGGCAAACCACTCTCAGAAGAGGGGATGTGCTTACAATCCACATTTCTGCGGAGGGGGTTATGCAGGTAACTGAATGTTTTTGTGAGGAGAGGAATCATAGAAACATACAATCATAGAACGTTTAAGGTTGGAAGGGACCTCAGAGGTCATCGAGTCCAACTCCCCTGCACCTAAAGCACGTGGCACAGGGCTGCATCCGAGTGGGTTTTAAAGATCTCCAAAGAAGGAGACTCTAAAACCTCTCTGGGCAGCCTGTGCCCGGGCTTTGTCACCCTCACTGTCAAGAAATGTTTCCTTAAGTTCCTGTGGAACTTCTGATGCTTCAGTTTGTGGCCATTTCCTCTAGTCCTATGTGACGAATAGGGTCCTCTTCCAGCTCAACCTGACCTGTGCCTTACATGCAGCCCTGTCCAGTTGATAACCACCAGCGATTTATCTAATCCTGGTAGGCACCACCATTCTGATTTCTTCTCTGACTTAGACTCAACATAACAGTCCTGAAGGCTGCATCCCAAAGGGGAGGTAAGGCTAATACACTAGCCAATGATCCTCTGAAATGAAGGAATGACTATAAGTCAATCATCTTATCCTATAAATACGTGGACAGCCCAAGAGCCCCTTGAGCTCTCCTGGCATGGTAGCAGGCTGCACATCAGGATCTCCCCTTGAGCAGGGACACCTCTCAAGGATTCTTCTCGAGGTTGAGAGATCCTCCCTTCCACTACAGATTTGTGGTAAGTGAATATAGCACGCTCTCTTTCTTTAACTTTACTTTGTAATATAAGCACCCTCAGTCATAAATCGTTGACCAGGTCTGAGACTAGGATTGGATCCAGCCGCACCCAGACTCCTCTCAGAAGGTGCCTGGAAAGCAAGGGGGTCCAATCTGAACCTCATGACCCAACAGGAGGGTATCCCAAGATAATCATGTATTATCTTGTGCCTCCATGCAGTGAATAATAAGTGATCTTGCCACAGAATCTTGTGAAATAATTATTATACTAATAAATCATATTGTTATTGTCTCAATTCGAGTGAAGTGCATATTTGTCAATCGTCCCCGCCGCCACTCGTTCCGCCACATCCTATCGCTGCCCATCACTGTAAAGAGTAGGTGGAAGAATAGAAGTTGTTGAAGTCATTTTAGATCAAAGAATCACAGAATCACAGAACAGTTAAGATTGGAAACCATCTAGCAACCTTGAGCAACCTTCTTGCTCAAGCACCTAGAACATGGGGCACAGGGTTGCTTCCAGGCAAGTTTAGAAGATCTCCAGAGAAGGAGACTCCACAACTAATCCTGGCAGCCTGTTCCTGGCAGCCTGTTCCAATGCTCATTCACCCTCACAGTCAAGAAGTTCATCTTCAGGAAGATGTTTTAAAATATTAATGTTTCATAAGTGCCTGGTATTGAGGTTTATATTAGATTCCTAATACTGATCCTGTGTTGCTACAGATCATTGGTTAATTATGTGGTCTTAATTAAGAAACTTAATTGTTCCTGACTTTTTGTTTTGTTTTGTGACATGGCTATTTCCTCTCAAAATGTCTGCTTTATGATTTGCTTTATCAGAAGCTGTACAAAAATATTATCTATGGTGGATGGTAAGTCAGAGACACAATCCCACAGTGGACAAAGCTCAGTAAAATAATCTTTAACATAAATCTAAAAAGAAATTACATTATATATATATATATATATTTATATATAAGGGTCAACCGTCAATTGTACAGTGAGACATGGTTATCAGGCTCCCTATTCTAAAGGTCAACAACCAATTGTTTGAGCCTTACACCCCCCCCCATTTTTGTTGTAACCCCCCTTTTTTGTTGTAACCAATCTACTCCTGTTGCTATACTTAGATCCTATATAAGGCCAAGGTTGTCTAGATCCTATATAAGGCCAAGCTTGTCTACAATAAAACAGAATAATCTGTAGCTCATATTGAGTCGTCTCTTGATTCTCACAAGCCTGCCTCCCACATATGGTGCCAGACCTGCTAAATCTGGACAATCCGGACGAGCGGAGACTCGCTAAATGCAGACAATCTGGACGAGTGAGGACCCAGACCCGCTAAGTCTTGACTATCTGGATGAGCGGAGATCCGCTAAATTCAGACAATCTGGATGAGCAGAGACACGAGACCCCGCTAAATCCGGACAATCCAGATGAGCGAGGACCTCGGCTTGCTAAATCTGGACAATCCGAACAAGCAAGAACCCTTCAAGAAGGACAAGAAAGCGCAAAGTGCCCTTCAAGGAGGACAGGAATCGGGGAGGAAAGGCCGTTTGGACACTAAAGAGTTCAACTCCGAGTGTCGGTAAGCTGTGGAAACCGGTTAAAATGGAAAAGGTGGCAACGCATCGTTTATTGACTACTTTTCTTAGTCAAAGAGACACTACCATTTCCGGCAAGAAGTTATTACAATTGCTGGAATGGGCCAGGAAGGTTGGGGTCTTTAAACAACCTTCTCTGTTTTTTAGTAAAGAAGAATGGCAGGGAGAAAAGGAAGAAATTCAAGAGTGTAATTTGTTGGTCTTTTAAAATGTATAGAAAACTGTAATGTATCAAGTGAAACAATGATGTACGATCCATCTGCGTGGGACGCGTTAGGGGTAGTTATCTGGGATAAAGCAATACAAGATGATTTATTTGCTGCCTCAATGATGTGCACATGGAGAGAGTGTTATGAAGCATTAAGAAAGTACGTAGGAACTTCAGATGTTGTGATGCCAGCAATGGTGGAATGCACTGTGGCTTGTGTGGATCTGCCTGACAATCCCCCAGATCCAGGACCTGTGGACCCTGAACAAGAGCCAGATCTGTTTCTGCCCGATCTGCGGGACTGGTGTGCTGAGGTACGCCAAGAAGCCAGGAAAGCGAGGAATGTAGAAGCGCTATCTGCTTTCTCAGTCATGTATTCGTGTCATCAGGCTTCGCATTATGAGCCTTTAGAGCACAACATAACAAAGGAACTTGTAAAGCTGGTGTTAGAGAATGGGCTGATAGCACCTTTTACCGTGAACTTACTGGAGAACATAACAAAGCCCCACTGGTTCGTGCTACACAACTGGAAGCTGATCAACAAAATGATACTGATTCCCATGCAATATATGATCCTACTGATGGAATGTAGGCATGGTGCAGAGGAAGAGCTAGGAGCCCAAGGCCAGAAGCTGACGGAGTGGCTCCTTCATTGTCTCCTCTGTCTGCCTCCTGTGGCCATGAAGAAATAAATGATGTTTCCTTCTCCTCTCTGGCACAGGGAAGAGGTGGAAGTGGCAGCAAGGTCGTTAATGGAGTGCTAATGTGTCCCCTTCTCTACCCCCTCCAACTTTCCCCACAGAGCAAAAATCGACCAGCGGTCCTGCGGGGAGGAGGGGCATGGCGGGACGTTCTAGTTTGAGTTTACCAGAACTTTGCAAACTGTGGAACTTGTGATGGGTGGTCACTGTTTTCGTATGTTTTCACACGTAATTAACAGTTTCTGACTCAGCATAAGACACAGGATTGAAGGAGGCTGTTTGAATGAAGTAGCTGATTCTTTACGCTTTTCTCAACTAACTTTTATATTTGAAGTATATGCATGTGTCTATCGCTACATTTTTTGGCATGCATGCGGAGAAAGATGCATGACGTTTCTAGCTGCCTTTGCAACGCTAGGGGAGCTGACCTGTAAGCTAGCTCGGAGGTCAAACAAAAAGCAAGGGAGATGAAGGTAATAAAGGCAGGACCCTCGTAACGAGACCAGAGACCCTCACTGGTGGCCGCGTATGTGCACACTAGGGAAAGTTGCAACTCAATTTAATGATAAAGGTGGAGCTTTGCCCACCCTCTGATTGCCCTATGTCTCAGGATGAAAAGCAATTGTGGATCTGAGATGGGGAGAGATTCCAACCGAGACCTACGTTGTCTCTGCAGGGAGGCCCGCAAGCTTGGAGCCTGTCAGCCACCTCTCGTCCATGGCGGGAATGATCAGTCTCACTATCTTTTTGGCAGAGAATTCCACAAAGACCTGCCAGAGAACTACAATGCATTGGCCTTCTGGGATGTGCTGACCTGAGCTTTATCTTCATTGCCTGCACCCAGAGTAGCAGCCAGAAAGCTGCTAACGGATGTAATCAAGCTTGCTTGCTAGATAGATAAACAAATAATAGGACGCTTGCTCTCCTCAAACATGTTGATTTGCAGGAGTCAGAATAAGTGGATAAGTGGGATGAAATCCCATATGTAGATTTGTTGTTTTTTTTTTCTGAGAAATGATCATGAATCAAGAAGGAAATGTAAATTGCTGGTATTTGATTTGAAAATGTTAGAAGGAAATGTGATCTTTGGTAACTGATTTGAATGATTATGGAGGACAAAAGAAGGTATCTCAGTTTTGTTTGGCTTGAAGTACAGAGAAAAGTGTTTAAAAGATAATTTGTGAGAAGTGGATGTTGACGGGAATTGATGACAATTGGGATCCAGTTGCACAATGCAAATGGAATGGTCTTGGTTACAAAAGCTATTACTAGAACTATTATTCTTGTTTATTGTATTCATTTGTATCATAGTTTGTATTTCTTGTATAATGGTGTTACTACATGGAATGAATGAAACTACCACGCTAGGAGTACCTGCCCAGGGTAAAACAGATAACAGGTCAAGGCATTGTTGAGTGTGCCCATGGCACCCTGAAAATCATGCTATAAAAACAAACAGGGGGATCATAGGATAATCCCCTCAGGAATGGTTAAAAATGTCCTGTATGTATCTAACCCTTTAAATCGAGAAAGAGACAACGTGTCTCCAGTGCAAAGACACTTAAGCATATATTGTTATTTCAATAGTTTACAGAGTTTCATAATTATTAATTAAATAATGGACATTTGTCAAATGTATTTTAAGAATAATCTTAATATAGCAGATATTATGAATTTGATGATGATCATACGTAACTGAAACAGTGTGTCTGGTATATGTCTATAATAAATAATTTTATGCTTCCTTTTTTTTAACATAATCTGTTCTTTAGAGATAATGTTTATGCCATTTATCAAAGGAAAAATGTTTAAATGTGTTAATGGTTAAAAAAACATGACAAAACAAGAAGGATGAAAAACTAAAAAATAATTAGTACACTTTCAAATGTATAATCCACTACTAGATAAATACATTGTCCTTTAAGTGAACCAGTATTTGAAAAATAATTTCTCAGATAATCAGTATCCTCAGATGACTCTTGCAAAATCAAATATAATGGCAGGAGAGGATAAAAAGTGTCGATGATATTAGCAGAAATAAAACTCTCTTTTAAAATGCCCTCATAATGGCCTTTTTATATTCCATGTGTAACCCCATGTTCCACTTTATCAGTTGAATTTTGTTGAATTATGAAGATGAAGAAGCATGAGAGTTTTATATGCACAATTTCTGAACATAAATGTACAATTCTGGACCAAGCTTCTAATATTGTCCAAGTCACTGAATGTTTAGACACTAGAAGAGTGTCTAGGAGTGTCCCTGGTGATAGGGAAGAGATACTGTAAAATTTTATAGTACTTCCTAAGTATCTAGTTGTGGCTAGTGCCACAACTGTGAAATATAGAACGAAAAGATCTGACCTTTGATCTGGACCACCTATTATGATAGCTGATATATTTTTAATAATGCCTATTTGGAGCTCTTTTAAGTAATATTAGCTCCGAGAGAGTGGCCTAGACGAGTACACAGTGCGATGGATTGAGAACTGGCTGGATGGCAGAGCTCAGAGGGTGGTCATAAATG
>JAUBOD010000342.1:14793-25921 GCA_032353885.1 Nothura maculosa | reverse complement strand
GTGCCCGCCGGAGTGGGAAGGTTGGACTAGATGATCTCTAGAGGTCCCTTCCAACCTTGTAGATTCTGTGATTCTGTAATACCCCAAGAGTTAGAGTCAAAAGAGCTTGTGTGCAGCATTTAGAAAAAGCAGGAAAACAGCTACCCATTAGTTTCTTATCTTCTCTCCTCCATGTCTTTCCTCTTCCTCTCTACATTTCCACTTTTACAGTCAGCAGACAGCCATTTAAATCTTTTATGTTTCACCTGGAATCTGTCTAATTCAGAAGATATTTATTTTAATACTAAATAATATATTAATGAATATTAAAACTATTCTCATATTCTTTCTGCTGATTTTTTATTACATTCTTTAAAATGCATTCACAGGTGCAACATTGGACTGCAATGTCCTACATCCTAGGACATTTTAGATCAAAAAACTGTTAGCTAGAATTATAGTTACACAAACATACCCTTTTCATGTTAGGCAAATGGTTCCCTTTAAATAAACTTCTACCATTTTATCCACTTCAGCTTAAAAGTATGTTACATGCAGTAGTGTAAAAGATGATCAAACTGTCAATGTTTTCACCCCTACACTTTTAGTAAAATTATGTAAATGAATTTGCTATATTAATAGCAAAGATTGTCATTGCAGTAAATGCAAAAATTAATTTACAGTGAAAACACTTGGTTAAACAATTCTGGATGTATAAATACAGAGATAAGGAAATTTAATTTTAAAAGTGTACTTTGAAAAATATTCTATGACATGTCCATTGCACATTGACAGAAATACTGATTGAAAGATTTTATAGGTTAATATTTATTATTACTTAGATCTCAAGAGTGATTAGGATTTCTAAATGAAATAAAAAGGCAGACTAAAACAGCTTGTAAAACTGAAACAAATTAAGCTTACTGAAAGTTCTAACTGGTAAGCTGGAAGCTGATTCTTAAGTAAAAAAAAAAGTGCAGTAGATGATAGTCTTAACATAATGACAGTACATAACATGAGGAATAATACAGGGACTTATTTTTATTCATATTCAGAAGCAGTGCAGGAGGTGTACAGAGTCACTGGTTAAGCATAGAAGGATGAGTATAGGAATACAAAAGCTCAGCTGCAGTTGACACTAGTAGCAGTCTTGAATGGCAAAAAGAATAGTTTCTGTGAAGACATTGTCAGCTAGAGAGAGAATAAGAAAAATGTGAGCTATGTGGTAAATGGGAATCTGGTAAAAGAGGACATGGAACCATAAAGATATGACAATTCCTTGTTCTGTGCAAATCTTTTCTGGCATTGATCTTTGCTGTTAAGGTCTAACCTCTGGCTTCCCTGTTCCCCAAGCCTACTAGCAGAGCTTGTGGAAATGCAGCACTACTCAGAGTAGAGGCAGACCACACAGGCCAATTAGACATATACAAGTCCATGGGAGAAGATGGGATGTGTGCAAGGGGGTTGAAGGGGCTGGCACTGTTTATGTTGGCTATGGTGTCTATAAGCTCTGAAGGATCACAGCAATTGCATGATGTTACTAGTGTCTGCGAAAAGCAAATATCATACATGCATCTTCAAGTTTAAAGATGAAATGGATCTTGGTACTAGAGGCCGTTCAGCTCCACCTAAATCCCTAGGAAAATTCTGCAGTAAATCCTGCTGAAAGCCTTTGATACAATCTACCCTGTTCCTCAAAGCCTGATTAGTGGGATATAGACTGGAGAAATAGATGATAAGATGTATGGAAAAATGGATGGACCATGAGGCTCTGAGCATGGCAAGCAGTAATGAAAGTCTAACTGGTAGCAAGTTAGCTATGATGTCTTTCAGGGGTCAATTTTGGGTCCAGTATTGCTTGATATGCTTATTAATGACTTTAGTGGTGAGATGGAGTTCTCTTTCAGTTAGTTGGTGGATGATACCAGTTCTGAAGGCACAGCTGATATAACGAGGAGCAAAGCTCCTAGTCAAAGGGAGTCTGTCAGGTTGGAAAAATGGGCTGAGAGGAAAACTCTGCCGTTTCAGAAAGGCAAACACAGAGCCCTATGCAGGGGGATGAGATAATGTCAGGCAGCAAAGGGCACCAAACGTCAGGCTGGGCACCAAATGGCTACAAACCTCTTTACAGAAGACAGAGACAGCCAGCTCCATACTAGGCAGTATCAGCAAAGATGCAGTCAGCAAGTCAAGGGAAGTGATTACTCCCCTCTCTTTGGTGCTTGGAAAGTGTACATGGATGACTGTCCATTGGGGCTCTATAGTAGGAAGCAGATAGAAGCTTTCTTGAGTAAATAGAATAGAAGATCACCAACCTGGTTAGGAGCTGGGTTTGTCATGTATTTATTCTAAATTAACAGAGTAGAAGGTAAAAGGACTTAACGCTTGTTGAGGTATCACAAAATCACAGAATTACTGAGTTTGAAAGGGACCTGTGGAGATCATAGAATCATAGCATCATTATGATTTGAAAAGATTTCAAGATTATCAAGTCTAAAACCCGTCACTATGATGCCTGCTAAACCATGTCCCTAAGTGCCCCATCTACATGTTTCTTGAATACTGCCAGGAACAGTGACTCTATCACTTGCCTGGGCAACCTATTCAGATGCTTAACCACTCTTTCCATGTAAAAATTTTTCCTAATATCTAATCTGAAATAAATAATCTAGTCCAATTCCCTGCTTTCAGCAGGGGCACCTAGAACACATTATCCAGTTTTATTTCCTGATGGCTTTTGAATATATCCAAGTAAGGAGATCTCACAACATCTCTAAGCACTCTTTTTCAGAACTCAAACACTCTCACAGTAAAGATGCTTTTCCTCATGTTCAGATGGAATTTCCCGTGTTTCAGTTTGTGCTTGTTGCCACTTGTCCTATTGCTGAGAAGACTCTGGCCCCATCCTCCCTACACCCTCTCTTCAGTTGCTTATACAAATTAGTAAGTTCCTCCATCAGTCTCTCCAGCCTGAAGAGTGCTATCACTCTCACCCTTTCCTCATACTCTTAATCTTCCAGTTATCCAAAGCAACAATGAGATGCACACAGCTTGAGTGCAAGATCACTTCACCAAACTGTGACTCTATCCTGTCATGTACTTCATGCCACTTCAGGCCCATGCCCAAGTAAGGACTTCAACTCTCAGGTCATAATGCCTGCACTTACCCATGTTACATATGTTTTACATAATAGCGTCCCACTTATGACATCAATATTCACAGACCATTGAGGTCTCCCTCATTCATGTCTCTCTCTGAGCTATCCCAGACTCTGTCAGTTAGTGAAGATTAACTGATTCTGATTGTTTCTTTCAGATTCACATGACAACTGTCTGTCATTGCTGTGGGTACACGTAGTCTGCCCCTCTATAAGCTCTCGAGGGTTTGATGGGTTGTTTATGCCCAGATTACTCCCCATTGCTTATTTGCTCCCTTACAAGGTTCAGCTAGTACCAACCCATGCCAATTGCCACAGAAGACCATGCAAAATGAGGAGAGCCTGAGATGCTAGGATTCCTTCAGCCTGTAAAAGGCTACAGTTTGGATCTTATTGCTATCTTCAACTATCCAGCAGCAGGACATGGAGAAGACAGAATTAAGATCTTCTAATTTGGTATGTGTCAGAGAGATGGCCATAAAGACAGACTGAAACAGATAGGCAATATTAAAGATTTTCTTGTTTTTGTTGTTTCTGTTTTTTTCTTCCTCTTTGTATTCTAAGGAATACAGGAATCCTGCCTGTAAGAGCTTCATTCTTCTTTAGAAGGGTGAGATAATGATTACATTTAAATGATTCATGGTCGAGTGCAGGACTTCATTTTTCAGATAATTTGCCCTTATTATTGTTTCAGACTTGTCATATATATTAACTGAACAGTAGCTTTTGAAAGAAATAACAAAGTTGTATGACAGACTGATGTGAGGGAGCTTCCAGAGTCAAAGACGCAATCTCATAGAGATTAAGTCAATGCTCTCTCCTTATTGCGGATTCCAGCACATTTTTATACAGTAAGCCGTATGCCGCACCCCCCGACCAATCATGATTTTACACATTGTCCTCTCGCCTCTGTCTTGCCACTATCTCTGGGGCTGGCATCCAATCCCTCATATGTTTACCTATACGATTTTGGATACAATACCTTTTATGCCTAAAAACAAGCGCACTACAGCTACTGTCCAATTAGCTTCATGGTCACGCAGCAGCCAGACAGCTGCGTTTGTTTTTGATCCGCTGAGGGAACTAGTACACTGTCTTGAAGTACATGCCTTGAAGTTGGTTATCTACTAACAAGGCACTCTGCCTGCTAATAGGCACTGTACGGCCACCCTTAGAGTACGCCCCAACAAGAGACCAGCACTGCCATTTTTATCTGAAAACCAGGCAAAAGACAAGAAGATTTTAGGACCTGGTTCAGTTTTTGTCTGATTATAACCTCAAACAACATGGGTAGATAACTTAAAGTAAACATATTTAAATTAAAACAAAAAAAAGCACATAAAATACACTTCTTAAATGAGAGAAAAAGCTTATTGTTAAAGATACTAGACTTTAAGTTTCATAATGAAAAGCAGGGAAAGATGTAATCTTCTGTCTCACTTTGTTATCACTTCTAATAAACAGATTGCTGCATTAAAGTTTTTGAGTAAAAACCTTATTACAAGACATAAAATTGGAATTGCATAGAATAGCCCTAACTTAATGTAACTGATTGTCTCTGGGCTTAATTTTGCATCTCAAGAATACTACCCTGGGGGTTTTGAATGGATGTTAAACAATTTTCAGGCTAAATATAATACAGGATGAATCAGTAAATGAATCAGTAATTTTTTTCCTACTTGTTTGTTTGTTCTGTAAGTTGTTTTGGAGGAGGTTAACACTGAAATTACACTAGGCTTCAGAATTCTTTATTAACCACTATTTAGGGTCATAGGATGCTCAGATACTGCAAGACACTCAGAATTAATGATGATTCCACAGAGTTTCAGGGATGTCATTCTTAGGAAGCATGTCTGATTTATCACAAAGAAAGACATTCAGTCTGTTAGACTAAACATTAACCTCTGTAGGAAACTACCTTGAACCCTGTATACATCTGTTTACATAAAAGTATACATCTGTTCACACAAAAATAGTATAAGCTCTAAATAGAATGCTGGTTAAACACAAGTATTGACATTAAACTGAAGCCTTTAGGAGAAGGATTTACTGCACAATGTGGCAACTTCTGAGCACGAATTTCTTCATCTGTATGGGGGTTTTCAGTCTGCATGCCACCACTGTATTTTCACATCTCATTCTTTTCAGGTGTTCAGAAATGTGAGTAGAACCTCTTTGTAGCTCACAGCAGGAGTTGCCTTTATTAGCAGTTCTTGATGGGGGTTTTATCTCTTGGCTTATATGAATCTACTGCAGATCCAGAACAGAAAACAGAAAAGGAAGAATAGATTATGTTTTATCCTTTTGCAGTCTGGGACCTACTCTGAGGAGGTTGCAGTTGGCTTGGAAATCCAACTTTAGAGATTTTTGAACATTTATTGAAAGGAATAAAGTCTTAAATGAGAAATCTACTATCTGCATAATGCTTACCTATTTTGAGCAATTGCTGCTACATACAAATTTGTATATATTTATATGTATGTATTTATTTCTTTCATCTCTTTTTGTCTCACTTTATACTTCTAGACTATCAAAAGAAGACAAAAGAGTGATAAAAAATCAAAAATAATGTATTTTACATTAATACTTCCTCAAAAGTATGAGTATTGATGAAGCACACAACCTCTTCCAAGTTTAAAAAGAAACAACCTTGCTCTTTTCCTTCTTCTTTGGCGTCATCATATCCCAAAAAGATTATGCAAAATATTCACTGAAAAGTTGCAATCTCATTGTTAGGTTTATTTTTATTATAATGTGATCATTAGATCAGAATCAGAATATATTTCTAAAATTAAATCCAGGAAAACTATTTGCCTTCCAGTACCTAATAATAATAATGTGCCTGTCACAATGTTTTCATCAAACATTGTTTATATACCTTTATTTTAAAAAGGATGTTTCTTACTTGCACTGTGTGTAGCATGTATTCTAATGCAACTTTTTATTTTTTAAATCAATCTCAATTCAATACTTGAATATATAAATTATTTAAATAATTATTCTTGCATTTTTTAAAAATTCTATTATAGTGTTATAGTGTTCTATTTGGAAGTTTGCATATATTTTTCTAAAATAAATAAATAACTACTTCCAGGGCACACTAGTGACTTGAGATTACACTCCTAATTATAACAGAATTTTGGAAAATTCTCAGGCGAGGTTAATTTGTGTAACTCAATTTAATTCAATAGAGTTGTGCTGTTTTACCATAACCGAGGATCTGGTTTCATGGCAGGTCCATGGCTAATACTCATTTTTTATTTAACAATAACTAGGTTTTCCCAGGATAAGATATTGGGTTCTGCTTTTATATTGGTCTAAGACTAGAATATGTAAATTACTTCAGTCTTGATGTAACTGAACATAATCTATCCACATGCACTGAGCAGAGTAACAAGGCTCACGCATGGAATGATCCTCAGGGAATAACTATTAGCATAAGGACACTATAATGATCCTTTTGTTTAAATAAAAACTACCCACACAACTCTCAGCACTGCAGTGTGGGTTTATTCAGCTCTCAGCAAGCCAGCTGCATGGAATCAAGAGCTTGCTGAGAGTGCCAAAGGGGAGGAAAAAAAAGCAGCAACCTCCCAGTGAGCAGGAGTTCCCTAGAGCTAAAATGTATATAAATTAAATTATGTTATATCTTTTCATTTAAAAAGCTAAGTTAAACAAGCAAAATAATGCAAATTTAGACTTCTGGGGACTGGCAAAGTTTTTTAAATATCTAAATCTTCAAATTTATTTTCTAACAAGAATCATGTGCTGTCATTTTTGATGATAATGCCAATAGGAACAATGTCAAGTAGAGAAACAAATGCAATGCTGGAGTTTTGTTTGATAGTATATGTTATTTTCCTAACTGTGAGCGGTGGAGGATATAAAAAGAAAATGTTCCTACAGAACAGCCAATATGGTGAATTTATAATGTGTGATGAGGACTAATCATGAACTGATGTGACTAACCCATGAGTGTACACGCCAGTGATTGCAGTTAGAGATCAGAAGATTTTCATATTCAGAATGTCTGATTTTTTCCTTTGAGTTTCGAAAATCACCTTCTATTTCTAAAAACATGTGGTTATAAAGGGTTTTAGACTTAAATCCTACATGTCTTCAAACTGCTTTATGTGTTCTTTCGCTAACATTACTCTGACTGACAAATTACTCCTACCATGAAAGAAGGCTCAAAAGAAATGGACAAAAAGTAAGATGCCTCTGAAGCTCAGAAATAATATAGGATATAACTTATTAATCACACCTATGGTATGGAGAACTGACTTTTTCTCAAAAAATAGGGCACTAGAGGATGACCTTTGTGTTAGACAAAGAGATGTATCTGTTGAATGGATTAACTGGTGCAAACTTTTCTTCCTGAGCTGATCAAACAAATATAAACAGCTCCCTGAAATTAGCCAAACCATCATCACAAGAGAAGTGTACATGTGGCTCAGCTCAACATAGGATATAAAACCTCAACAAATAGCAAAGGAATTTTGAAGAGAGCAATGGGTTAGAATAGTCTTCAATTTAAGGATTTCTTCCAGGCTTCTGAGGATGCCCAGCATCATGATAGCTGTCATACAGAGAGTGATAACTCTTATATTAAACCTCTCATACAGAGAGTGATAACTCTTATATTAAAGCTCTCACTCTCTATATGCATGGCATATCAGAAAGAATATGGTTAGAGAATACTGGACTTTGACAATTATTACAAACATGGTTCTTTTGAGGTGATGTTAGTGAAGCCAGTTAATAACTAAAGAAGTCTTGGAAGAGTCAACCTAGATCATTCAAGTTCTTTATCTGTGCTTTCCTGATGCACTTAGACTAATTTTCTATAAATGTGTTGCAAGACAGCTCAGGGTTCTTGTATTTTAATGAGTCTAGATTAGATGCTGGATGCCACTGTATATGATCGGCTGACCTGAGTTTTGCTTTGTACGAAAACTACGGTACAGGGAATGTAAAACTAGTGTTCACTCAGCATGATTTTGAGTGAGGAAATGAATAAGGCTGCATTTTGAGCTGGAAAATGCTCACGGGAAATTTAAACTAGCTGTAGATGGTATCTTGTGAATACTGTTCAAGGAAAGATATCCAGGACTGTCCAGCATGAAGAGTAATGAGATACACGCTGCTGAGGTGAAATAGACAGTTTTTGCATATTGCTACTTGTATACAGAAAAGGCTTATGGTACAACTAGTCTCTCTTTTGCAGATTTATCAAGAGAAATCTAACAAGCAGTGTGAGTCATTATGAAAAATTAGACAGACTGGTATGCAAAGTCATGTTTTTTCTGACTGTGTAAATTTCATTATGCAACCTTTGGAGAACTGTAGCCACTGAAATGCTCAGACCATCTTCAACTGCAATCCATCTTGTAATGAAAATTTTTATTTTTGCAGAGAATTATACAATATAGTTTCATCTTACTCCTGAAAAGCAGCTTTCACTGTGTTCTTTATCAAGTCCCTGTACTGATCATATTTTAAGTATTGTACAGTCTGTTACTACCAATAATGTCATAGTCAATTTTAAATGTATGGCAATTTTTCAACATTGACTATTTATGTTCAAGATGATGCATTTTTAAGAAGGTAAAAGTGTGGACAGGGTGCATAAAAGGGACTGTAATTAAGCACTTTATAATGTAAATCTTAATGTGCTATAAAGCAGTAAGAGGAAGACAGGATTCAAAAGAAAAAAAAAAAGTTTTCTGGTTCAAAACAACAACAACAAAAGTTTACTCCCAGTGGGTATATCTGAGTCTGAAATAAAAACTGCAAAACCTGCAAATTTCTTTATTCACATACTCAGTGATCTTCAGAGCTTCATCTTCTATCTTTACACTTCTTGTTATTGTTGCATTTTTTTTCATTTTTCTCAGAAATCTCTAGATCTCAAAATGAACATATATATTTAAAGATTCACCATGTTTTCTGTTTCTGACTTACTTAAAACAAAATTCTATGCAATAAATTACATTAGTGAAGAAAATGATGTCATCTCACAAAAAAAAGGGAACCACCTAATCTTACTGATTATTTTCTTGTATATTAGTGCCCATATTCACTCTGTTCTGAATTTGATGAGTTCAGAATCATGAAAAAGATTCTTTTTCAAGGGACTACTGGAACTGATCTGATTAAATCTTCTGTTTAAAGCATGTTTAGATTCAAAGCTAGGTAAGGTGGGTCAGAGCCTTGTCCAGTCTTGTTTTGAATATCTGCAAAGATGGAGATAGAAACATTTTATTCCACAATTACTTTTTGAGACAGAATCTAGTTTAGACTAACGTATCCCATAACTTTTATGTCAGTAATGTGTTGGAATTACTTCTTTACAATCTATATGACATGCCATTGATTTTATTGAGGTAACATGACTATATAACTCACAGTTATTTTTTTTTTCATAGCATAAAAGCTTTGGAAATCTGCAGTGATTTTTTTGACCTGTGTACTTTGAGTTGCTATGCCATTTGCCTCTACTCATAAGTATCAAAACATTACTATTCTCTCCATTTTGTCACTGGTAGTGTATAGTATATTTTGATTATACTTGCAACATGCTACCTACATAGGGGTCAACACACTGGACTAGGAAAACTAGGAAGCCTCTCAATTCAGAGTCCCTCCAAAGGCATCTATTTATCATGTCTGGCTAGGATATGCATAATCTGAATTGTTGTCTCTTTGCGTACCATCTCAGCACTGCTGTTACTCATGGAGTCAGCAAGACAGAAGGGATATATTGGGTGCACCTGCCAGCTGCTTCTTTAAAAAGGTGAGTGAAAGAAATCTATAATAAGTACAAACAGGTATTCTGGTTTGCTATAATATATGCTCCAAGCATAAAGTACAGTCTGCAATTTGTGGTGTGTCTTTGTTTTTCTAGATAAATGCAAGGCAAGTCCATTTAACTCTGTGTCTTTTACAGCATTATAGCTAAGGGATTCTGGATTGCATCTTCCACATCCTCAGAGAGGACATTCTATCTAGTGCTGCTCCTTAGATCCTGATGCTGTTCCTGGTTGATATTAGGCCATGACCTCCTTGTCTGTTGATTTTTTCTGTTCGCTATACTACCCCAGTGATTACTATTTGCAAACTCTCTGTAACATTATAGGGGTTGCATAAAACTAATTACTACTTTTCAATAACAGATATCATCACGTCTGCCATAGTCAGCCTTCATTTCAAATTTCTATTTATTTATGATGATCTTCTGAATCTCATAAATCTAGTTTATGTTATTGCTAAACTAGGTTAGAGATAAATAGCACATTTGCAGTTACAAGATCAGCTGTTCATGACTACCTCCCTCGTAATTTTATCTTGACAGATGGTTTTATAAGGCTCTTAGTACTACCTGAGTGACAATACCTCCCACAAATGCTGTAAAGCATTTGTAATTTGTCATGCATTGCAAAACCTTCTGTGAATCTTCCTTTATAATTCCAGTACTAGATAGTAAGGTAAATGATGTATGTACCTAAATGTACATAATGTAAATGTAAATGTATGTATCTAAAATAAATTTATGTGATTCAGTCTAAATCCAAGTCTAATTTTCAAAAAATGGATGTAGTTATAACTTTGTATTGAAAAAAAATCAAAATTCAAGATGAACCTTGCTTCCATTTCCCCTGAAAATTTTCTAGAAACCTAAGTTGTTTGTTTTCAGATTTCTTAGAACTGCCCTAGACGAAGCAGCCTATTTATGACGCCTTCTTATTTTTGAAAAAAAAATTAATGAACTTCAGAAGGTGCTAAAAAATTCCTAACAAGCCCTGTCTAGCACATAGAATCATAGAATGCTTAAGGTTGGAAGGGACCTTAGAGGTCATCTAGTCCAACATCCCTGCACATGCAGGGTCACCTAGAGCACGTGGCACAGGCCTTATCCAAGTGGGTTTTAAAGACCTCCAAAGAAGGAGACTCCACAACCTCTCTGGGCAGCCTGTTCCAGGGCTCTGTCA
>JAUBOD010000342.1:0-14693 GCA_032353885.1 Nothura maculosa | reverse complement strand
TGTCCAGGTCCCTCTGGATGGCAGCACAGCCCTCAGGGCTATCAACTACTCCTCCCAGTTTGGTATCATCAGCAAACCTGCTGAAGAAGGACTCCATCGCATATATCTTATGCATACATAACCCATATAAGAAGTACTAAGTCCATCCTAGCACGCTTTCCTTTAAAAGAGAAATGCCTTCTTTTTTGCACTGGTGGCGTCTTCGTATATTACAGTTAAGGTGTTGTCCATCTTAAACTTGAGTTTAATATTCTACTCCCTTTTGGAAGGAAAGTTGGATTTTGTATTTGGATCTGTTATTAAATTAAATTTTACACATTATTCTTTTTCAGTCTCTTATTTAGAACAGAGTGTCTCTCCCTCTTTAGTTTATTCATTTGAAGCTAGCTCTGCAATACTCCATACAAAATCACATACAAGCAGTGGAACCTAGTGTTCTTATAATCATATGCTCTGCATATCATAGTATTATCTACATGCTCTAGTCTTAGGTATTTTTTATCTTTATTTTACTTATACGCATGAGCCACAAAAATGAATTTAAGAACTGAAATATAAATAACTTATCTCTTGAATTTGTTGCTACAGTCTTCTATATATATACATACATAAATATATCACATATATATATCACATATTAAATGACATATCATAGTTGTAAAGCCCTGGAGAAAAAAAAAAAAAAAAGGTGGGGGGCATCATATTATTTGAAGTATTTTTCGATAACAGATAAAATTCAGGACTGGATCTATCTCATCCTGAAACACACCCAGGAAAATGAATGATATTTTCACAGAAGGACTAGTAAAAGCAGCAGTAGGATGATTAGGCAATCAGAAATGAGTGAATAGTGTCAAGATCTTAGCAAGATAAAATATTGCAGATAATAAGGCTGAGATATCTTGAAGATGAGAAGAAAATGAGAATGAGAATATTTCTCAAAACTCTAACCTGACCAAAATCACAGATAACAAAATAAGGAACATAATATAATAAACATGGAAAAATAGTGGAAGAAGCTCATAGAAAAGGTAATGAAAACCTTTCTTGTAGAACCTGTCCTATCTATTTTTCACCCTGATGAAATACACACAAAGAATTAAGAAATTAAGAACTGTTTGCTTTTCAGCGTCATATTCTGGATGAGAAGGTCCTTTAAAAGAAAAACAAACAATAAAAAAGCCCCTTCAAAATACAGTACATTCCTGCAAACCTTTTTTCTGTTTCTCTCATTAGTACTCTGGTACTGCTTTATCTCCTGTGCAAGACAATGCTGAAAAAGCAGTTTAATTCATAATAAAAATAGTGGGGAAAAAGAATGAGTTTTAAAGAATTACAAACCCCAAATATAATTTCCTCTCAGTGTGTTCTGTGAATAAACCAATCTCTTTATATAAAAACTTCTTGTTCATTTTCTAACACATGCTGGATAATGGAAAATGTGCATGTCTGAGCAACAGGGTATGATTTCCAGAGCAAAAGCAATTCAATTATTTTCTGTTTAAGTTCAAACTCTCTTGTCTGCTTAATAACCTGTAATAGGTACATATACTTGAGAACGTATTGAGTAGGTACATATGTACACACTAAGAATCTGATTTAAATGTCTACTTATACACCCCTACTTACTATAGTTTCTTTACAAATAAATGTGACCATAGGAATCATTGCTAACCCTGATAGTTGGAGAGCTTACAAGAAGGAAATGCATATGTGAGTATACACTCCTCTTGCAGAAGCTAATACAAAATAAATTAAAAAAATAGCAAGTAAACAGTCAGTATTAAAAAAAAAAAACACTTTTAAAATATAGGGCTCTCAAAATGATTATAATCCTCAAATTCAGACACCAAAACTTGGAATGCCTACCGCATTGCACTAACAGTCAGTTTGGAACTCTGCACTTTATTATTATTAGTTTGGTTACTGACTTTATTTATTAAGTGGCATTGGTCTTGACATGAAATATGACAACTGATGTTGTTTGCACAAGCAAAATATCCCTTTGAAGACAGAGCAGTGGAACAGGCTGCCCAGGGAGGTTGTGGAGTCTCCTTCTCTGGAGGTCTTCAAAACCTGCCTGGATGCCGCCCTGTGCCACCTGCTCTAGGTGTGCCCGCCGGAGCGGGAAGGTTGGACTAGATGATCTCTAGAGGTCCCTTCCAACCTTGTAGATTCTGTGATTATATGATTCTGTGATATATATTATTTTACTAGATGATGCATGATAGTGAATTGCACTGAGTAGACTCAAAAAAAATCACTTTAAAATGTTTTTGGCAAGAATATCTTCTTACAGTAGGAGTTGTCAATATATATGAGTCATGCAGTCATGATCTTACAGATCATGATCTTTCATGTAGATTCTGAGTCAGCATACACTTTTGCAAATATTTTTACATTGTCCTGATGACTTGCAGCTACAAAAGATTGCTTTTATTTTAAGAAATATACTTAAAATAAAGCATATACTTAAATTAACGACATGTTTTAGCTATATTCAAGACCTGCCTGAATGCACCTCTGTGCCTAGGTGTATCTGCTTAAGCAGGGAGGTTGGACTAGATGACCTCTAGAGGTCCCTTCCAACCTCACCCATTCTGTGATTCTGTAATATTATCTGAATCTTTATTACATTTCAAGTTAATTTTCACTGAACTACTGCAACAACTTACCAAATATGAAATATCCAAATGCAGATCAACACCATGTTGAAGTATTAGAGATCCTGATACATCTTATTTTCAAACAGATAGATCTATGCCTATCTATGACCTATCTATGTAAATCTCCACAGAATGGTTAAGGTTGGAAGGGACTTCTAGAGGTCATCTGGTGCAACCCCCCTGCTCTAGCAGGGACACCTAGAGCATGTGGCACAGGGTGGTAACTTAAACTGAGTTAGTGTAAATAGTATAAGAGCATAAGTTGAATCAGGAAATAATGCTATAAGGAGATATTTGAAAATAAAATAATTGTAGATGAGAATACTTGAAAGGTACTAAATATCCCACAGCTGACATTTGGATGTATTTAATCAAGAAAGAAAATGGACCAGTTAACCTAATTTTAACCTTAGAATAACAAAATTAATTGCATTTTCTTGCAATATTTGTTATCTTGCATCATATTACTTTATGTTTGCAGTTCCATGATAAGAAGAAATCTGACTCTGAACTCTGAGATTTGCTGATCAGGATCTCAGGATCCAGGACACAGGCTGATAAAATTTATCTACTAAGTGATTTTTTTTTTATTTGGGAATCTTCTATTTTTTTCAGTAAATCTAATTGTAATAGCCTTGCTTCTTTTTTTAGTTAGCATGCATGGACAAACTAATTATACAGATAACATTAAAATACATTGATTGATTGATTTCCTGCAGATTTCTAAATATCTTGAAATAAGTTCCGCTGCCATGTTTCAGACTTCTGGCTACCTTACTTTCTGACTTAGGAGCAAATTTCTTCCTTTCCCTTCTCCTAGCTTATCTGTTCGATCACTGCATTTTACTGGGATTTTAATATCTTTAATAGTGTGCAGATTACTACTTTTTATTGTTTGTTTCTGCTTTTTTTGTTATAAAATCATGAAGCGTTATATCTTCTGCATAGATATGATAGTTGCTTAATTCTACTGAACAGATACTCACATAGAGCAGGACTATGAATTCAACAACAGAAGGACCTGAGTGGGAAGATGTAAATAAAAATATTATGACTATTGTGTCTAGGATGAGCTATAGATAGGATACCTAATGAGGAGTGAAACTGGCCAGACTGGAAAAAGAAGTAGTACAGCAAAAGCCAAAATGAAATGTCATCACTACAAATTTTTGGCATCACACACTCCTTTGTCAAAAGCTTTTACAGCTACTATTCAGTTGAACTCCTGTACGGGAAAATCTAACTTATGTCAGTTCTCATTATTTTCTTCTCCAAATAACCTTTTAGGCTAGAGTTGATAGTACTTAATAGGACTTAGGCTGTTCAGGACAAGAGTTAAATTTATTTATATATACATATATGTATTTTTTTCTGACATTCATTTTTCAATTAGCAATTCTAAAAGAGTAGCGAATAGAAGATGAAAAACAATAAAGTATTCATAGCATTTTCTTATGGGAAGAACTGGCAGAAGAACTGATAATGACTTCTGGAAGAGAGTAAGCAGAGTAAGTTCACTTTTCTTTGCACTCTTCCAGCCATTTTTAGGTATATTTGAACCTGATGTATAACTACTACAGCACTTCTTTTTGTTAACTTAAGTGGTACAGTGTGGTAAGAAGAGACTGTGATCTTAACCTTTTAATCAAAGGAGAAGCTACACCGGCGTAAACTTTCAAAAACAAACCATATTTTTATTTTGCTGAGGATGCAAGGAGATTACCAGAAGCACACGAGGGACTTGTTTTATCAGTCTATTTCTTGCACTGCAGCAGTTTTTACTTCTTCCTAGAGAGAGTGTATATTTTGAAAATATATGCAATTCAAAGAACTCCTGACCCTGCAAGAACAGATTCACTCCCTTGAGACAATAATGATTAACTGCACGATATGAGAAACAAAAAAGAAATTTCAAATAAGGTCAACAGGGATGTCACAGATTATCCTCTGCTTGTTCTGCTGAGCTTTGGCACTTCTAAGAAGGATATAAGTCTCAGGAAAGGAGCTGATACAGCTGGAAAGGAGAAATCTAAGCTCTCTCACAAGACCCACTTTCCCGCTTATCTGTTTCCTGACCCAGAGAATACACCTGAAGCAGAGGGAATCATTAAGGGTGGAAGAGGTTTTTTGCTAGCAATCATCATTTGGTTATTAGTCACATCAACTGCTGAGCTTGTGATACTAAAAATCACTGAATAAAGCTATGTGAAATGAAAAAGAACAAATTCTTTTAATCCATACTATGCAAGAGCATAGACGAATGCAGGAGGAGCATTTTAGAGGTGAAATTCAGCTTGCTGGGGTTTTCCCTAGCAGGAAAGCCAAGTCTCACACCAGTGATCTTTGTAACAGTGTTCACTACACAGGGAAGATGGGCTTGTTTTTGACTAGAACAGGGCCAACCCTCTGGCACTGAGTCCCCAGTTATGGAAAAGCTTTTTTTTTTTTGAGGGGGGAAGGAAAGTGGAAAGGAGGATAAATTTTTATCAGGGTAACATGGTCAACATTCAGTGGGCTTCTGAAAACACTGGGATGAAAACAAGCTGCCTAACCGCAAATAATATTCACGGCAAATCAGTCTTTATGCAATGCCAACTAACTGGCCTATGTACTGGGCAACAAAAAAAATAAATTGACATAATATTTTATACTAATTCTAAAAAATTAAGCAAGTAAAATGTCAGAACTAGGATGCCTGGCATCACACATCAAGCTTGGTTTAACAGGAATTTCAGAAACCTGATGAAAGGGATACATAGGGGCATACTAGTGTGGCCAACATATCACTAAGGTAATAACAATTCAAGATGAATGACAGAGTTTGAAGTATTGGTGGATGAGTAGAACTGCATGTGAAAGATATTGCAAAATAAGAGAGAAACAAAGAAATATCTCCAAAAAAGAAAAATAACATGGGATCTTTACAGATGAAGGTAATTACATATTGTAATGAATGCTCTGGTTTTAGGATTGTACTAATGATCCCCTAATCAAGATAATGAGAACAATCAAGAAATGCAAAGGGAGATTAGAGAAGCTTCAAAATTTGACCAGGTATTATCAGGAGATTTCAACCACATATATATATGAACAACTGTATTGAATGATTTAATATACACATATATTGAATCAACCTCTTAGCAGGATAATCTGTAAAGTCAAAATGTTTGAATACCATAAAAGATTTCTTCTTTGACATATAGTCCTTGGACTGGTAGAAGAACTGTTAGTCTGGATTTATTCTTGAGTGGCAAATATGGCTTTGTTGAGGATTGTTGGTGAGAGAGTCGTTATATAATGAATGATCACAATACAATTAAATTTAACATTATAATGATTGATTAACACCTAAATGAATCTTGAACACAAGCTTTTAGTTATAAGTAGGGATCTATAAAAAATAGAACACTAACAAGAATAGTCCAAAAAGCCAAAAACTTGCAATCAATTTGAAAACCGTTAAAAAATAATGAACTTAAGGTGCAGGAAAATCTGTGTGCTATAAATGGTAAAGACAAAAAAAAAGTTCAAAAAATAGACTGAAAAAACAGACTGTACCTACATAATACAACAGAAATGTTAGAGAAGCTATCATAGGGAGTTCTGTAAGTAGTCCATCAAGGTTGACATTTAAAAAAGTGTAAAACCTGTCCAAATAAGAAGAAACCATATGAAACCTGGCAGAGCAAATCTTTAAAGAATATTAAGATAACAAACCAAACCATACCAAAACAAATACATTTTATAAAGTATGTTTAAATTAATGGAAAAAAAATCAAAATAGATACAGGAATCAAGATGAGGGATTCCTGCGGTGTCCACAGTAGGAAAAGCAGCATTTTTTTTTGTAGGGATGGAATGTCAAAAAAGACAGAACAGTTGAATTAATAATTTGCATCAGTCTTTACTACTGAATTTGCTGAGGCAATTTCCACACCTAAGGCATTGTTTGTACCAGACAGAGGAAAGCAAATTAACTAATTTAAGATAAATATGTAGAATGCACTTTGGTGATAAAGATCTGTTATGATATACTCCAAATCTTATTTTACAGGGAAAGGAGTCACATATATGAAAGAGATTTAGTATTTTATAATTACTGCCACCTGAGGCCCTATGGGGGCAGAGCAGTTATTTTAATAAGGTCAAAAGCAGCGACAAATTTCACATGAGCTTTTGTCTTAGAGATATACTTTCCTCTGATGAGGAAAGTATATGGATGTACTATGTATATGAAAGTATATGAAAGTACTATGGATGAACTGGAGAAACATTTCTGTAACAGTCGTGCCATTCATGCACATTGTGAAAATACTCCTGAGATTGTAACTTCAGTAGAGTTACCAACAGTACATTTGAAGTGCAGTATGATTAGACTGGAAAATTACTACATCATCAATCTTGGGCCTGCAGTATTACTGTTGTTAATGTATTTTACTCAAACTAGTGTTGGAAAAGGTCACTTCAAACTGTGTGAACTAAATCATCCACAGTATTAACATGTAAGTTAGAGAAAACTGAAAAAGCATTTCTCTGATCAAAGGCGTTAATTTTATACTCCTTTGACATAAGTAGCAATCTGCAAACACATTATAGCCTTCAATTGCAGTATGATTGGACAAAGCTCTTATATTTATTTGTTATATTTGTTACATAATGGCAGGAATAGTGCCGTATATTCAATACTCATGTTCCCCTTCCCCTGCCCCAAAAAACAATCAGCCAACTTCTGCACTTGAACATTCATGATGAGCTCTTATCACACAACCAGAGAAGCTGTCCCTTGTAAAGTTTTGAGCAAAAGTAAAGCATAAAATAATCAGCTTCTTGCCTTAGTGCCAATGTCTCTAGCACTAAAAAAAAAAAAGTATCCAAACCATCAATCATTTCTTCAATGCAAGAAGTCATTTTATTTGCATAGTTATCACCTTTATCTTTGGTGAGAAAAAATAAATGTTCCCCATTTAGAGATGCTGCATTTGCTACACTAAGTTATCATATGGATATTCTTATACATATCTATACAGATATGTGTATGTTCAATGCACTCATAAAAGAAGATCTAAATTTATTTAGTTTGGAGTGCTAAAAAGGTGGCAATAGGTTGTTGATGGACTTCATTAGTGCTCATATTCTTGATTTTCATAACTAGCCAGGAAATTCATTTCAGGTTTACCCTATGTATCTTGTATATTTTAGAACTGAGAATTTTTGTACTAATTATTATTTACTTGATTTTGGAATCTTATCTTGATTAACATGGCTTGTGGAATAAGATGCAATGATACAATAAAAATGATGCAATAAAACTTTATTTTCTGTTCCAGAAGCAAGCAAAAAAAAAAAAAAATCACAAATCACTATTACCTAAAATAGCATTCTTTAAAAAGGGGAGTAGAAGAGAAAATAACATTTTGTTCTTTCTCTTTTTTTTTTCTTCTGTTGTTAGGGAAAACGTCCCCTGGACTAAGATAACCCAGGAAGAAAATTGATATAATTAACAGCAGCTGTGACCTTAATTGTTCTCTAGTCTGCAGGTGCTTTCTCATTTATTTAGCTTCCTGACCCTACTCTGCAACTCCCTCCCCTCCCCCCCCCCGCTCCCAAAATGAGGATTATCCTAAAAACAGAATTCTAAATACTGAAATCTAGAAACTTGTCTCCAAATATACTTAGGAAAGAACTATCTTTGTGAAGAAGATAAGACCATAGTTTATCCTTCTGTCAGTGGAAGTTTTCTATTTTATAGATAATTTAAACATCTATTTTTCCATTTAGTTGGGTTCCTTCAGTCTCATCTTCTTCCTTCATTTTACTCAATGAACTTTTCTTTACTTCATGTGCAGCATGTCACAGAATCACAGAATGGTTAAGGTTGAAAGGGACCTCTAGAGATCATCTAGTCCAATACCCTGTTTCAGTGGGGACACCTAGATCATGTGGCACAGGTTCGCATCCATATAGATTTGGAAAACCTCCAGAGAAGGAGACTTCACAACCTTTCTGGGCAGCCTGTTCCAGGGCTCTCTCACCCTCACAATGAAGAAGTTCTTCCTCACATGCACGTGGAACTTCCTGTGTATCAGTTTGTACCCTTCTCCTATCACTGACCACCACCGAGAAGTGTTGGCCCCCTCCTACCTATATTCTCCCCTCACATACTTATACATATTGCTCAGATCTCCTCTCAGTCTTCTCTTTTCTAGGCAAATAGATGCAGCTCACTTAGTCTTTATTCATTCATTAAGACCCATGCTTTGTTTTCCAATCTTAAGAAGACCAACGGAGCACTTACTTTCATCTACAGCTAGCTAATGAAAGAGCAGACTCTTCTCAAGGTGGACAGTGGAAGGATCAGAGGCAATAGATACAAACCAGGATATGGGGAATTCATATATTCATAAAATCTTTACAATGATAAAACACTGAAACAAGTTGCTCAGAGAAGCTATGGGATCTTTATGCTAGGAGAAAGTCAAGCCAGCGAGAAGGCCCTGAGCAACCTGCTCCAACGGGAATATCTCTGAGCAGGGGCTTGTTGTGGACTGTGCCTTTTAGTTCACATGATTCTGTGATATTCCAGGTTTTCCAAGATCACAGAACTGCCACAGCAAGCAGTAGGCATTAATGTAATACTAAAGGTGTGATCCAGCTAACTCAGCTTTTATTCTTTGCTCTGAAACTTGGGGCTTAATATATCTTTGAGAATGTGATACAAGTTAAAAAAAGTTACTTCTACAACAAATGAGCAGTATTTTATTAAATTTCATCAGCTGCCTCAATCATTACCAATGGACAGGAATCAGGCTATGCTTTCATGTATTAATTTTTAAACTAAGTCTTATGCAGCTTAAGCTCAAGCTTGAATGAATAGTGAAGTCTTTGGTTGTAGTTCTGCATATAGTGGCCATAATGCTACAAAGTAATATTACAAAAACAGTGAGGGTTGTAGGAATTTGTATATCTATGATAAAGTTTTTAGCTTAGCACAAAACTGTCAAGTAACACAACAATAATTAATAACATCACTACAACACTGACCTATTGTTTTTATCTTGGTAAAGAGGTAATAGATTTTTAGAATATATAGTGCAGTAGATCCCAGATGGTGCATATCTGGCTATGTCCCCTCAATACTTCTCATTTTGTCTCTCCAACTGATTCAATAATAGCCCTGCTTCTCCTCTTGTTCCCTGACTGCCTGCGTAACTTAACCACTAGGCCAATGAAGAAAGAGTTCTGGATTGTAGTAATTCAGAAATCACTGGGATTGAAGAGGGCTATGGAAAGGAAGTATCAGTGCTTGGCTGGCATCTGGGTACCAGCCATGCTAATGAAAAGAGGAACTGTGTGGTCACAACCTATTACGAACAGCTGCCAAGCTGCTAGTTTAATAACAAAGCAATTGGACTAGTCACCACTATCACTTGCTTCTTTCCATAAAAGATACCAGTAGTTAGATTTGGGCATTCATTTCAATCATACTGCAAGAAGCAAGGTAAATATTACTTGATCATGATATAATTACTGAACATCTAATAGCACTGTCACTGCTTTAGGAAAAGTGGAAAATTACTGCTGACTCTGAAAAGTTTTCTAATTTGAAAAATGAGCAATTCCTTTCTGCAATGCAAAACTGATGCACAGGTAATTTACACAGAATCACAGAATGTTTAAGGTTGCAAGAGATTGTCTAGTCCAACCTTCCTGCTCAATCAGGGACATCTAGAGCATGTGGCACAGGGTGGCATCCAGGTGGGTTTTGAAGATGTCCAGAGAAAGAGACTGCACAACCTCCCTTGGAAGCCTATTCCAGGCCTCTGTCACTCTCACAGTAAAGAAGTTCCTCCTCACATGGAGATGAAACTTCCTGTGCTGTAGTGGTCACCTTTCTTCACTTTAGGTCTCCATTTAAGTCACCTTTCTTTTACCATGGTAGTATCAATGTAGATAATCAAAATATTATAATAAGCAATATCATTGTGTAAGATGACTATTATATTGATGTCAATATGAGAGTTATGGTATTGTATTATGACTATATTTCCTTATTTTAAGACCTAAATTGTCTTTTCAATCATTCCCAATCCCAGATGGCAATGACATATATGATGCGAGGGAGCTTCCAGAGTCAAAGACGCAGTCTCATAGAGATTAAGTCAATGCTCTGTTTATTGCATATTCCAGCACACTTTTATACAGTCAGCTGTATGCCGCACCCCCCAACCAATCATGATTTTACACATTGTCCTCTCGCCACTGTCTTGCCACCGTCTCTGGGGTTGGCATCCAATCCCTCATATGTTTACCTATAATATACCTTATAAGCCTAAAAACAAGTGCGCAACAGCTACTGTCCAATTAGCTTCATGGTCACGTAGCAGCCGGACAGCTGCCTTTGTTTTTGATCCGCTGAGGGAGCAAGTACACTGTTGGCCTTGAAGTTAGTTATCACTAACAAGGCATCCTGCCTGCTACTAGGCACTGTACGGCCAGCACTGTACAGCCGCACTTAGAGTGGGCCCCAACACATATATATCTTTTTGCACACAAAATTAGTCAATCTACTAGCATAGTATTTTTCACCTCAAAAAGAGGTGGGCAGGGAGCCCACTGTTGTTTGTGTTGAGTGCTGAAAGACAACATCTTGAAATAAAGACAATGATAACCACATAAAACTGAGCAGACCAAATAAGTGCATGATGATAACTCCAATGCACCCTGAAAAGAATATAGCAAAGGCATGTTGAAGTAAAGGCATAGCAAAGGCATTCAAGATTCAGTCCAGATGGTTGCTGAAGGTTCACTAGTAATGGCAAACCAAAAAATTTCTTCTAACAACCTATGTTTCCAATACATGACTAATCTGTTCTACATAACTATACTCTGCCTATGTGAAAAGTCAACACACAAATAAATAGCTGCATCAGAGCAACAGGTCAAAGATTATAGATTTATTTTTTCATTTTTCATTGGCCATTATATGGCTCAAAAAAGATGTTTATGTCAAAAGATTATGGTTCAAAAATGATGTAAATGTCACTTATTTCAGTAACATGACAATGGCAGTCTTTATCTATAAAGAACACGTTATGTAGAGATATGAATGGAGGAAAAAAGAAGTTTTGCAGACCATGAAGCTGCACCTGCTTTATGTAAAACACTTTTTACAGTGTGCCAAAATGAGTTCCATTTTTGTCCAACTATTGTATCATGCTGCAAGAGAAATGTAAGATGTATACATATGTGCAGAAAGGCACTTCAACAGAAACTAAAAGGCTTTTCTCAGCCCATAGCCTGCTACTTTGTAGGACCAAATACTCAAGTTAATATATCTTGGCAGATAGCAGATGTGTTACAGCAAGGCTGCCATAGTCAGGGAGTCATTAAACTGACATAAAACTGGTACTCAGGTATGTCGTGACCATGAACAGACAAGTGTATGAAGTAATTACTGATGCAGCTAAACCGAACCGGTTCAAGCAAGTGAAACATAATTTTTAAGGATTACATCACAACTATCCAATTAGCTTCATGATCATGCAGTAGCTCAATGATTTGATGCAGCCGGGCAACAAGTGGTGAGATAAAGACGAGAAGAGAGTGTGTTAATTTATGATTGGTCGGGAGCATGATCCGATCGAGTGTAACAGGATAAAAGAGAAGATCTTTTGTCAGTAAAATTGGTCATTTGTTCACCCCTGCAAATAGTCCCCTGCTTCTTGGGGTAACCGTTGGTGACACAAGTATCCATTTTTTTGGTTTTGTTTGTTGTTATGACGAAATTTTAAGTATATTGTAGGTCTTTGTCAAGTGCAGTTAACTCATCTGCTAAAGGTAAGGGTTTAAAGCTTTTTTTTAAATAAGAATAATATGTTATTTGTTGTTTATTTTATACAGCTTTTCAGTACATTTTATCTGTTATATTTGAAAACTATAGTATTGTATACTACAGCTTTAATTATGCAGAATAATGAAAATTTCCACTTCATATTTATTAATTTTTTAAACTTATTTAAACTTTGAACAGTGATCACTTAAATAGGGAAAGGCCTTTAAAAAGTGAAAATGCTGAGATGCTGAACATATACTTGACTTTTTTGTTATGTCCTACAGGTAGCTTCAATTATAGGTGAAGAAGCTACCTATCTCCAAAAAATCTCCAATGTACAAGCAATTTGCTGCTAAAACTAGGTTTATAGCAGGAGCCACCAGTAACCTCCTCTATCATCAGTATAAATACATACTTTTTTTTTCCTGATAACCTTGAAGTTATTCTAAACCACTTGCTTGTCCTTTCAGTACCTGTCCTTAGATGAACCCTTAGTACACTTTTCAGCTGGAAAAAAACTATATTAGTTTAATAAATAAAAATATCTATATATCTACTCCAAAATGCTTCTGCCTGAAAACAAAATTCTTGCATATTGCTTGTTGCTATTTTTTTCTTACTATTTTTAAAGTATTTTCTAAAAGGGACAATCCACAGGCTTTGTAGGTGATTAATTCTCATGTTCAATATCAATTATAAAGTAACTAACTGTCAGCTAAAGTTAGTAATTTTGTTAATTTGTTTTCTTAGTCCTCCCTTACTGCAGTTTAAGGCTATTATTTCTACAAGTTATTTACAGAAGACTTGGAAAATGGCTTATTCCATTTAAATTCACAACAACTTTTCATCTATTTGGAGAGTGCTATCATAACTCTTCTCTTTTATAGACTAAGCAGCTACAATTACTTCAGTCTTTCTTCATATTTTTTATTATGCTGTTTTCTCCGAGTCTCCAAGAGAAATTGCAGTATTGTATTGCATTTTTTCAGTATACTAGGTTTTGGAAATGATAATAAATTCTATAATCTCCTTTTCCCCCCCCCCCCGATTTACTTGCTTCCATCTTCTATACGCCATCTTTTCTTTCTGAAACCCTCAATTCTTCCTGCTACTGCCAATCTCTAGAGCCAAAAGAAGTAAATAGCAAAATAAGTGAATATAGAAGATAGTGATTAAGACGAATTCTGAATAGTCTGATACTCAATCTTGTAGAGCTTTTTATCCCTTCCTTGTAGATTATTTTGAATTATAAATGCTACTCTTCAAGGAAAATCTACATATTGCCTGACAGTATGTGGACCAGAAGTGCAGGAATTGTCTCAGATTAGTTTGAGAGACAGTATAATGTTACTTACAGAATGTCAAACCTTGTTTTTTATGGCTTGATGTGGGCTAAACTTTACACTCAGTTGCATCAATTCTCATGAGTCTTATAAGCTTAAAATAGTTGAAGCACTAGTGATCCACATACAAATAAAGCACATATAAATGTTATGTATCAATGTGAAATTTTCTGTATAAGAAAATGATTGAATATGGGCTCTAAGTAAAAATGCTCCCTCAAACTTCATCCAGCTTTTCCAGATTATCACAAAAACAGTTCTCAAAGTTCCATGCGACTGTATCCAAAAGAAGATTGGGGAATATGATTTTTTTAAATAATCTTTTAAAAATTATCTAAAAGCAAAATCACCTATACCTTACTGTAGAAGATGATCTGCCTTTTCTCTCAGTTGAAAAAGATAATAAAGCCTCCATCATTTTTGGTATTCTGAGATGAGCAGACTGAAAAATCATGGCTAAGAAGTAAGAAGGCAAGGACTTGAACTTGCATCATGTCTATTTCAAGTAAGTATTATAAACATTAAATAATCATAGAATCATAGAATGCTTAAGGTTGGAGGGGACCTCAGAAGTTATCTAGTCCAAACCTCCTGCTCACACAGGGTCACCTAGAGCACGTGGCACAGGGCTGCATCCAAGAGGATTTTAAAGATCTCCAAAGAGGGAGACTCCACAACCTCTCTGGGCAGCCTGTTCCAGTGCTCTGTCACCCTCACAATCAATAAATGTTTCCTTAAGTTCCTGTGGAACTTCTGATGCTTCAGTTTGTGGCCATTTCCTCTAGTCCTGTCACTGTCCACCACCGAAAAGAGGTCCGCCCCCTCCTCCTCACATCCTCCCTTGAGGTATTT
>JAUBOD010000341.1:286310-338836 GCA_032353885.1 Nothura maculosa | reverse complement strand
CCTGTGCCACCTGCTCTGGGTGTCCCTGCTGGAGCAGGAAGGTTGGACTGGATGATCCCTAGAGGTCCCTTCCAACCCGGAACATTCTGGGATTCTGTGATATCCCCGGTGTCCTAAAGGCCCCTTCAGAGCAAGGGGCTTCCCACCCGCTGGCGGCGCCGCGCGGCACCGGGCACCAGGATGAGGCTTGTGCCGTTACCCCCCGGGGGTGGCTGGCAAAGTGCCGGCCTCGCGAGGACTCGCAGGAAGATCCTTGGGGAGACTGTAGCGCAGGTGGCTGCTCCAGGATGGGATGTTCTTGAGGAGAAACCGCAGCAATGGATCGTGCTGGGAGCGGGGGCAAGGGCAGTTCTGTGCCTCTGGGCTTCCCTACGGCCACTTGTGTCCTGGATGTCTCTCTTGGATCAAGTAGCTCTTCGGGCCATTGGATGCAATGATCTCTCCTTGGCCCCTGGAATGGGCCAGTGTTGGTGGTTTCGGAAGGAGCCCTGTGTGGAGCATCCTCACCTGCTCGGAGCAAGGACTGCAGGAAGATCCGGCCTTGGACACCACGAGCTCTTGGAGCTTGAGGTCTGCCATGAAGAGAAGACTTGGAAGCGGCTGAAAGGAAACTCGTGAAGAACGAGCCTGACTTTCGTGTATAAACGATAGCTAAAACGTGAGGGAGAATGGAGGTGATCAGAGTAGTTCACAGGCAGCTGCGACCTCCTCGGCTGTATTTCCCGCGAGCCTTTCTGTATCCTGCAGGGTATCCAGTTGCCTGGAATGCTCTTGGCACTGTCTGGGTGTTCCCGTTACCGATTTAGCCTTGCTGTGTAAGCGAGGAGCCAGTCTCTGTGGATCAAGCCGTGGCAAATCTGCCCTGTCCAGCTCTTGGAGAAAGCTGGAGGCCTCAGGCCTTGCAGGGAGGTCCAGCTGAGTATCCTGCACACAGCTCTGCCTGCACAGGTCACCAGGAAAGGGCAGGGCCTGCAAGAGCTGCCCTGCTTCCCAAGGGATTCAGGGAGACGGGTTTTCAGGTCACAAGGTTGAACCTAAAAGGTGGAAACCCGCAGCTTTCCTGCTTATTTTTGCAAGTTGTTTTGTGCTCTGGCTTCCCCCTTTCCTGGGGGGGGAGGGGGGGTTATCCGAAACTCCGGTGCTAATGGTGCCACTGGCTTCACTGACGCTCTTTCCCACAGCAACGACGCGGTCGTCATTTCCGGAAGGAAGCTGGCCCGGCAGATCCGGCAGGAAGCCCGGCACGAGGTGGAGCAGTGGGTGGCAGCCGGGAACAAGAGGCCGCATCTCAGCGTGCTCCTTGTGGGCGAGAACCCTGCCAGTCACTCCTACGTGCTCAACAAAACCAAGGCAGCGGCTGACGTAGGTGGGTCTCGGCACGAGCCTGGGCTGGGGGAAGCGCTCGGGCTGGCAGCTGGTCACCAGTCCATGTTTGCCCTGGCAGTTGCTGTTCCTATTTGCTGCCCTCATAGCACTCCTGTGCTGTAATGTGCATGTTTTGCACGTGCCCATAAGTATTAGGGGAAGAAAAAAAAAGAAGACATCAAGCTCTGTTCTGGAGCAGTCCCCACGTGTGTAAAGCGCAGAGGGCTCTGATCTGCTGCCTTTCCTTGGCTGCTCCAAGTGCAGTCTTGGTCCAGCGTGTTGCTCTTGCTCTGTTGTGACTCCTTCCAAACGTGTGAACCCAAATCCTGCTCCTTAAGCTGCCTTAAGATGCCCTGAGCTTGCTGATGTTTTTGGATAGCCCTCCCCTAGGGATGCTCTTTGGCGGAGGTGAGGGATAAGGCTCCCAAACACGCAGCTCTAACACAGCGCTCTGCCCGACCGCACAGGGATCAGTAGTGAAACGATCCTGAAGCCAGCGTCGATTACGGAAGAGGAGCTGCTGGATCTGATTAGCAGGCTAAATAACGACACCAACGTGGATGGCCTCTTGGTGCAGCTGCCTTTGCCCGGTGAGTAGCCAGGCTTCCATCTTTCCTGCTTTTTGGGAAGAGTTGGGAAGCATGTGGTGTGTCAACAGGAGGCAAAGCGCAGGGATTGTGTGGCAGGAGAGCTGGCAATCTGCCCTGCTGCAGCTGAAAGAAGTGCCTAGAGCTGCTCTGTGGGGCAGCTGCTCTCCACCTTTTGCTGCTGGGACTTGTAGGAGTCTATTCTTGCATGGCTGGTATCGTCTTCCCGAGCCAAAGCTGGAACTTGCTTTTGCCACCTAAAAATAGCCCTGCTGGGGCTGTGATCCTGTGGGTCTGCAGGCCCCTTCTGGTGGGAGCTGTTAGCTCTGAACTTGCTGGGAATTTTCAGCAGCTTCCAGGAGGGGCTGCTTGGAAAGAGCTGCCTGTGGCAAATTGCTGGTGTTGAAGCTGTAACGTTAATATTTTTTAGAACATATCGACGAGCGCAGGATCTGCAACGCCGTGACTCCAGACAAGGACGTCGATGGCTTCCATGTGCTCAACGTGGGCCGCATGTGCCTGGACCAGGACTCCATGCTGCCGGCCACGCCGTGGGGCGTGTGGGAGATAATTAAGAGAACAGGTAGGTGGCTGTGGCCTCAGGCTGCCGCCTTCACCCCAGCTGGCACCGGCCTTGACGTTGGGTCTCCGTGCCACAGGCATCCCGACGCTGGGCAAGAACGTGGTGGTGGCCGGCAGGTCCAAGAACGTGGGGATGCCCATTGCCATGTTGCTGCACACGGACGGCAGGCACGAGCGCCCGGGAGGTAGGAGCTTGGGTGCTGGGAGCCCTCGGGGTCCCCCTGTGTAGCCCTGTGGGCTCCCAACGTGCTCCTGTGTGGTGGCACCTTGTGGGAGTGACTACTGCGTGTGGCCTCCATGGCTGAGGAGTTAACTCTGCCCCTTGCAGTCTTGAAATGCTCCAGGGCCACCTCCAAAAGCCATTGTGCTCTCAGTTGGCTCTAAGTACCTGAGGAGAGAGTGAAAAGAAGATGGGAGCAAACTCTTCTCAGTGGTGGCTGGTGATGCAATAAGGGGTAATGGGTACAAATTGAAACGTAGGAAGCCCCATCTCCACGTGCGGATTTACAGTGAGGGTGCCCGAGCCCTGGCACAGGCTGCCCAGGGAGGTTGTGGAGTCTCCTTCTCTGGAGAACTGCCAAACCTGCCTGGATGCAACTGGGTGCCTTGTGCTCTGGGTGTCCCTGCTGGAGCAGGGAGTTGGACTAGATGACCTCTAGTCATCCTGGACTAGATGGTTGGGTCCTTCCCAGCCACAACCATTCTGAAATTCTCCCTGTGATTGCTCATCAAGATCTGGTGTTCCTGCAAGATGCCAAAGTGGTCTTGGGGGCAGAGTGATGGAAATGGCTGGAAATGGTCAGGCAATACCCGCAGTAACACAGAGTTGGTGGCCGCTCTTGCAGGCGATGCCACAGTGACCATCTCTCACCGCTACACTCCCAAGGAGCAGCTGAAGCAGCACACGATCCGTGCCGACATCGTGGTAGCCGCAGCAGGTAGGGCCGAACTCCCGTGGAGCAGCCAAGGGACACAGAGGACACTCTCCTCCCACTTACTTTGGGAATCCTCACTGAGGTGACAGTTCACTTGGTGTCAAGTGTCCTGGGACCTCTCACCTGAGCAGCTTTGGTAGCGTGGAAGGGTCCACCTCCTCCATGGCTGTTTGCAGCTGCTGTGAACAGGGGCTAGGAAGGTGAGTGAGGAGCTGTAGGACCCCAGATGAGCTTAGCCCTGTAGCTGATCTTGCCAGCAGAGCTGTGTGCAGCTCTTTGCATGTCTTTGAAATGGAAAGTAACATCTGGCAGAGGGACTTGTGCTGCCAGCACCCAGTGAGGTCCCAGAACAGCTCCAGGCAGCCTCTGCTAAACACTTGGTTAGCTCTGTGTGCGTGGGAGGTGCAGGGATGGAGGTTGCTTACCCAGAGGCAGTGGGAATGCCCCAGGATGGCTCCAGCTCCATCGCCAGAGCGCAAAAATCTGCTCAGGCTGTTGTGCCCTACCCAAGGGCTGGAGAGGCTTCCTCTGCAGGGATGTTCAGCTAGTGGGAGTTGTTTGTGCTCAGTGTGAGCCTGCAGGGAGGGCACAAAGAAACACACAGGCTGGAGAGAAGGTAGAGAGAAGCAGGATCCCAAAAGGATTGAAGGGGCAGTGGTGAAGGTGGAGCTGCTGGCAGCAGAAGCAGAAGAAAGCAAGACAGGAGGCACCGAGGAGTGACCTGCATGGCCTAGAGCTCCTCGCTCTGCAGGAGCTGCTAGAACCACAGTAATGTTCCTCAGTTCCCTATTGTCCCGGGGGGGTGATCCCTGAGCAGCCGTCACTCCCTGCATGTCACCCGGCTCCGAGGGGCCTCGCGTGAACGCAGGAGCGTCAATGGAGCCACGAGCCACCTCGGTGTGGGCTGAACAAACGTGAGGAGGCTGCAGCAAACACAGCAGCCCTGTTTCCCTTTGATCCAGGCATCCCCAACCTCATCACAGCCGACATGATCAAAGAAGGAGCCGCTGTGATTGATGTGGGCATAACCAGGGTGCAGGATCCTGTCACTGCCAAACCCAGGCTGGTTGGAGATGTGGATTTCGAAGGTAAAAAAGGCTCTGACTTCTGGTGCTCTGAGCATTAAGTGAGCACTGAGGAGTGGGGGAGAAGGTTGTGGGTGGTGGGATGGAGCAGATGCAGCGCAGAGCTGGAGTTAGTGCCTGGGGCCTTGCAGAACTTGGGGCAGTTGGGGCACTATCTACTCTGCTTCATGCTTGGCCTCATACCTGCAGGGTCCTCCTCACGGGAATGGGCAGGTCTTGCCTCGCTCCTCCTGGGCCCTGCTCCTTGCTGGGGAGCTGTTGGGATACCCCCGGCCTCGCGAGGCTCCTCGCAGGGGGTGCCCACACCTGCTTGTGGCGAGAGACACAACGAGTGTGTTCAGAGTGGTGGTGTTCCCTTGGAGGCCTTGCTGGGAGCATACAGGAGGTCCACACCTGGAGTGCAGTTGTGGCTTCCTGCCATAACTGCTAGAGGGGCCTTTTCCCCTGACCTGGGCTCCAAGTTGAGCTTGGCCAGCAGCAGGGATGGCCCAGGGCACAAAAGCACTGGTTTCTCCAGGCCGACCTGAGCCCTGGAAGCCCAAGAGCCTTCAGCGGCGCTGCCTTCGTGGCACCTCCATGTGCCAGCGTGGTAGGTGCCGGTGCTGCCGCACCAAGCTGTGTCTCCTCCCTGCAGGAGTGAAGAAGAAAGCCAGCTACATCACGCCAGTGCCGGGCGGCGTGGGGCCCATGACGGTGGCCATGCTCATGAAAAACACCATCATTGCTGCCAAGAAGCTGCTGCAACCCAAAGAGCTGAAGGCACTGACTGTGTAACGCGGAGATTCTCCGTAGCGCTGAAAACCACATTCCAAACCAACTCCCAAGCAGGCCGATAGAAAATGCAATATTTTTTATTTATTATCTGGAGGCGGATTTACTCTCCTGAGGTCCTCGGTATTTATTTGAAGCTGACCGATCCCTGCATTCGTTGCGCTCGCGGCACAAGCGCTGCCAGCGCGGCCCACGCTGCAGCGCGCCCCGAGCCAAGGTGCGTTCCGTTGGAGCGAGCTCTCCCTGCGGGCCCGGGGCCGGGCTGCAGCCCTCGCAGGAGCTGCATGTGCCTCGACCCAGGGCTGCCCATGGTGCTGGATGATGCGGCCGTCACGGCTCTGTGCCCACAAATGCCCCGCTGGGGAGGACTCCTGCCATTGGACTCGTTCTTAACTTGTTTACTCAACTCTGTTTAGCTTGAGTTAAGCTTTTTTTTTTTGTGTAGAAGTTACTTCAAACAAGCCATACGTCTGTGCTCAGCCTCTGCACGTCCCTGAGCAGCAGTAGAGCAGGTGGGGCGTGTTCTAGTGTGCAGCTAAGCTGGTATTTGCTAGTTGGATGGTGACTGTTAAAGCTCTTTTCTCCCCTCTAACCAAAGAGCAACATGGGGGCTGTTGGTGACCACACCAAACAGCGTTTCCCTGGATTGTCCTGGAAAACATACAAGAGCTGGGTGAATAATCCAGACTAACTGAATAAAAGCTAAGAGAGGGGGAGAAAAATGTCCTAGAATTATTTCCAAGCAAATCGGAGTGCCTGAGGAGTTTGCACTTGGGATGTTTGCACAAAACAGGAAAGCTGCCCCAGCCAAAGGGTTATATTGGCAGCAGTGCTACTAGCTGCCTTGCAGCAGGGGAGGGACTGGCTTTTCCCCCTGGGTTGGGCAAAACATGAAGTCTGCCTGAACAAGTGCTGCAAAGTGTTTAACTTTGTCCCCAACAGCTGCTCACCTTCTGTATGAAGAAAATGGAGACCCCAAACTTACCTTCCTCTGCCAGGCAGGAACATGAGCTTGGATTATTCATGTAAAAATCAACCTTACCTAGTGCTGCAGTGTCTCCAGGAGCATCAAACTCTTGCATACAGCACTGCTCACGTAGGCTCAAGTCTCATGGCTGCATCCTAGGCACAGGAGGCAGGTAGGAAACAGCTTGGAGGAAAACATTGGGCTCTGTGGATGCTGATAGCACCTTTCTGCAAACAGAAAGGGTGTATTTGAAGCTCAGCTGCTGCTGTCAAGTTGGAGCCACAGGTGAGTCATTGCTAATGCCATGGGCAGACTAATTCACGGCTCCTTCTGGAAGGGAAGGTGCTGATAATTCAAGGCGAGGAGCAAAGCAAGCAGGGGCCAGAAACACACCAAGAGCGGAGGCTGCTTTCAACTGAGATTTATTGGGTTGGAGTAACAACAAATACAAAATGGCCAAAGTGGTGATGTGGATGCAAGCTTGTTACACTCCAATGCTGCCTTATACAAAAAGAAAAGTAGAAACCACCTGTGAAACTGCAAAAAAAAAAAAAAATAATAAATCACAAGTTGGGTTGAGCCAAGCTGTGCTCTAGGCAAGGTCTATGGGCACCCTTCCCCAGGTGCTGGAAGGCAGGAGGTACCGGTGCAAGGGAGCAAATGCCTTCAAAAGCCCCTAAATCCCTCAGCCTGCGTGCAGGGGAGGGTGCCAAACGCTGACAGATACCCATGAGGTGACTGCGGTGTCAGGGGAAGTGAATTCTGCCTCAAAAGCAGCTGGAGGAACCCAGAACCCTGCTATAAATAGGAAGGGGCAGCTCTGTTGCCTCTGCTCGACTATTTACACACGCAAAAACGGGGGCTGCTCCGTGCGCAGGCTCAGAGCATCTGCAGCAGCCAAGTCGTGGTCCCCAAAAGCCCTGGGCGGCAGCTTTGAGCCTGTGGAAGGTGGAAAGGGGCTTGGAAAGGGAGGGAAGCGCAGCTGGAGAGCAAAGGGAAACAGGGAAAAGCAGCTCGGAGGCGGCTGCTGGAGAGCAGCGCAGTGGGAAGGGTCCAAAGCGGCACCGGGGGAGCGTGAACCGGGATTCGGGAGCTCCAGCGGCTGTGAGCGCCCTTGCAAGGGGACTGGGAAAGGCCCGGGCCCGCTTCCCTACGAGAAAATGATCCTAATTCTCTGCAAGAATCATTCCTGATTCCCTGCAGCAACCGCTGGGATTCCCTGCAAGAATTGTTCGTGATTCCATTCAAAAGCCATTCCCAATTCCGTGCAAAAATGATTCAGATTCCCTGCAGAAGCGGCTCCCAAATCCCTGCAAGAATCATTCTTCATTCCTTGCAAAAGCCATTCTCATTCCTGAGTCCATGCAAAGAAAAAAACCCCAAACCTTCCCGATTCCTTACAAAAACCACCCCTGTATTTCTTCGATTCCTTGCAGAAACCACCAGTCCCGATTCCCTGCTCCCGTCTCGCTCTGAGCCGCTCACAGCCAGGCTGCTGTTGCCCTCAAGCGGCAAAACCGGAGCCGCTTTCCTCCAGGGCTGCTCCTGCTTCAGGCCACATCCCGGCACTCCCGCTCCCTCTGGCTTCTCTATCCCAGCAGGATGGCCCACGGCCGGCAGCCCTCAGGCTCCTCAAGTACCGTTTTCCACCTCTTCAGCCTCATTCCGGAGCCGGCGGCGCTGCTTTCATCCAGTGCAAAGGGAGGAAAGTCAACAGCGCGTCCAGCTGCTTACGCTAAAAACTACTGGAGAAACGGAGCCTCCGGGGCTGCGGGTCTCCTCAGTCCGTCCCGTAGAAAAAAGAAGCCCCATTTGCTTTTTACATATATATATATATATATATATATAAATATCTAGATATCGATATATATATATAAGTGGCTGGGGAGGGACAGGCGGGACTATAGCGTGGTCTCGCTGCCCATGTCCCGGGGCTGCTTCTCCGTGTCGGTGTCGTCATAGTCCGACTCCATCTCGATCTTCACCTGGGGCACGGCGCAGAGCGCGTTGCGGGAGTAGTTGAAGGCAGGGGACGACGGGCAGGAGATCTTCAGGTGCAGCGTGATGCTGGGGGGGCGAGGAAGAGGAGGAGGGTGAAGGGGAGGGAGGCACCCCAGCGGGGTGTTTTCTTCCCCAGCGAAAGGCCCTCGGGACGGGGGGCGGCGACGTCTTTTCCATGCTCTTTACCTGCGATCCAGGTCTGAGCCGTTGGGAGAGGAGTCGGACCGCAGCGCGCCGGGCGGAGGGCCTCTTTCCTGAGGGGAGGACGGACAGGTGGACACACGGACATGAAGCACTTCCCGGGAAGCCCTGACAGCTCCCAACCTTTGCTCCTTCATCCCCTGCACCTTGCTGCATCCTTGCCTGCGTTATCCGTAGGAAAGGGCAACGGCTCCTGTTTTCCTTCAGGATTTGGGGGGTTAGCATGATTGGCACCAGAGCAGAGCTGGGGTTTCCAGCAAGGGCATTAGGAAGCAGGAGGGAAGGAAGGGAGAGGAGGGAAAGGAGGAGGGAATTTGGGAAGAAAGCAGGGAAAGGAGGTGAACACAGTGCCAGGAGCTGCTCCGGGGAGCCCAAATCCAGAGATTTCTCCCCCTGGACGCCAAATGCTTTGAGGTTCGAGTAGCTCCTTACGGGAGCTGCTAGGAGGTCGATGCATGAGGATGAGGGGGCTCAGCCTTCCTCCGGGTGCAGATCCCAGCACATCCTTGCCTCCAGAGCCCCATTTGCACGATGTTTCTCCAGGAAAACCTAGAGCAGCGGCTCTTCTGCTGGCAGCAGCTCCTGCAGCCACACGGTCCCTGTCCTCAGCCCTGCCTCTTCCCACTTTTTTCCATTGCCATTTTGCTCCGACTGGGATTTTCTGGCCATGGAACATGGAGGACGCTCCATCCCCAAGTCCACTGGCTCAACAGAAATATCACCGTGCATCGAATCTACGGGATTCCCAAGCCAAGGAAGCTCGGCCATTCCCAGGCTTTTTAGAGACCCCTCCGTCCCTAAAACCTGCAGATCCCGGTGGCGAGAGGAGCCCCGCAGCGCCCGCACCTCTTCGTCGCTGCTGCTGTCGCCCTTGTTGCCCCTCTTCTTCTTCTTCTTCTTGTCGTCCTCCTTCTTCTTTTCCTTCTCAGGGATGATGTTATCGATCCAGGCCAAGTCGTGTTGGGAAAAGACGAAGTCCAGCAGCCTCCGCACCAGGATGAGGGCCAAAATCTGTGCGGGGAGAAAGGGATGTGACGGAGGCAGCGGCTGGAGCGGAGCGCGGCGGCACCGCGACAGCCATGGGCACCCACCATCACAGGGAAGATGATGGCTGCCACGGTGGACTTGAGGATCCAGAGCACGGCCAGGCAGACAATCTGCACCAGGGTGAAGAGGTGGATGCGCCGCAGCGGCACGTGCCGCAGGAACACGTAGTCGGGCTGGTGCTTGGCCGGCATGAGGAAGAGCTTGCAGCGGTCCCAGAACTGCGGAGCAGGGGCCGCGCGGGTGACACCAGCGCTGGGGGACGCGGCGCGGCCGGACGAGCCGCCCTGGTGCCCTGTGCACCGTCGGCCTCCCGGCTTCAGCCCCTGGGCACCGCTCACCTGGATGCCGTTGAGCGACGCGACGCCCATGTAGAGGAAGACGCCGTAGAGCACGGGCATGGGAATGTACTGCGGGCACACGGAGACACGCAGGGAAGCGGCGGTGAGAAAAATCAAGCGCTGCTGCGATTTCACCCGCGTTGCCGCCTTGCTCCAGCGGACAAGCAGCATTTGTTTGGTTTTTACCTTCAGGATGGGGGCCAGGAAAACTGAGATGCCCGTCAGCACGAAGACGATGATGCCCGTCACCCTCTGCTCCCTGCCAAGGAGAGCACACAGGATGAGGCCGCGTCCGCCCCAGCCCCGCACATTGACGGGGTGCCCCACGAGGAGGAGCGCGGCCGCTCCTTCCTCACCGCACGCCCAGGAACTGCGGCTGCTCGCCGGGGGCGCTGGTCTCCGTCTCCATCTTCAGGCTGTCGATGTGGGCGATGGAGATGACGGTGGCTGCCACGTACCAGGGCAGCCCCATGAAGGAGCACACGGCCATGAGGATGCCCACCCAGAAGAGGTCCAGGTGGTAGCCGGCTGCTTTCTGCAAGGCAGCGCCCGGCGCGTCAGCGTCCGTGGGGGCCGCGGCGCCGCCCCGGGGACAACGCGGCGCTCACCCGCAGCTTGTGCTCCTTGCGGTTCACGATGACGGCCGTGATCTGCTGGTCCATGAAGATGAGGATGGTGACGAGCAGGGCCGGCAGCGCGCTCGCCAGGTACACCCACCACGGGTTCTTGCCGAAGGGGAACACGAACCAGCCGCGGTCCAGCCGCGTGGGCTGGGGGGATGCAGAAGAGCGCGTTGGCTTCGTGCGACCATGCCCAGCATCTCCACCAACCTCCCTCGACCCCAAATGTCCCTCGGGAGCTCCAGCGTGCCACGAGGGGCCCCTCGCGTCCAACAGCGGCTGTGCCCGGATCAGGTTAGAGAGGTTTGGGGCAAGAAAGGGGTTGAGTTGCTTTTACCTTGAAGTCAGTGGGCACTTGGAGCTTTGGGGTGTTCAGTCCAAAGAGCACATCCAGCCCCACAAACATTAGTATGGACATAAAGATAGAGAAATCGCTAATAAGCTTGCGCAGCTGCAGCGAGCGAGAGAAGGGAAAGAAAAAGAGGTGGGGCAGAAATAGAAGGGGAAGGGAAAGGAGAAGAGTCACAGAATTAGAATATTCCCCCAGAAAGGAGAAAAAGCAAAGCGCCGTTTCACGGTGCGGCGGAGCCGGCGGCCGGAGCGCGATGCGGAGCACCCTGGAGTGAGGCTGCCGGGGGCATCGGGGGTCCAAGGCCACCTGAGCGCGGTGCCCAGCTCAAGGGGGGCTTCCCAGCCCCAGGGTGCTCGACAAGGAGGTCGCAGGAAGCGGCTGGAAGAAAAGGCGGCCGGAGGAGAGAGGAGGGCCCCGCGTCCCGACCTTGATGATACTGGGGATGTGCAGCTTGGGGGTGTCCAGGCCGAAGCAGGCGTCCACTCCGCAGAAGAGCAGGATGGAGAAGACATTGGAAAAATCAGCAATGAAGGCCCTGACCTGGAGGCAGAGGGGGAAGCGGAGGGAGAGGGCGGTCACGGCGCCGCGGGAGAGCTCCGGGATGGAGGGCGGGCGCACGGCTCCCGCTGCGCCCCGGGCCCCGGCTTGGGAATCACAGCTCCATGAGCGGGAAGGCTCCTCAATTCCGTTAGTCCCCGCAAGGGGCTGCATGACCTGCCAGAAGCAACTCATCCCTGGGAACCTCAAGGAGGATTTTCCAGTTGATCCTGATCCCCCTTATAAATGATCCCCATTGATTCCAATTCCAATTAGAATTTATCTCGATACGAACACGTGCATTGCCAAACCTCATCAATTCCCATGCCAATCATAAATGATCCCAATGCCAATCATAAATGACATAAATTTCAATTCTCATTGATGTCATCCCAGTTCCACTCATAAATGATTCCAATACCAATCATAAGTGATCCCAATGCCAAGTCTTCTTTTCTAGCAGACAGACAGCCAAAATACTGACCCTTTTCCACTTAGCTCCTTTTCTTTCTCCCGCAGCCACAAGCTTTCCCATGGAAAAGAGCCACCAGTCGGCAGCAACCGGCACTTTTCTTACCTTGGTGGGAAAATAGCGGCTGAACTTGAACTTTTTCAGGGTCAGCGTCATGGAGTAGGTGCCGAAGAAGAGGATGAAGGACATGAGGGCCAGGTCAGGCACGAACTTGCAGGATTTGCCCACGAGGCTGCCGCCGTATTTCAGGCACTCCTTCTTGCTCAGCTGTGTCCAGTCCAGAGCTGTTAGGTTAATAGCATTGTACTGCGGAGATAAGAGCGGCGAGAGCCAAATTAGCCGCTTTTAACGACCGCAGCGAACGGCTGCTCTGGGCTTGGAGCTGCTGCCCAAAAGAACCCCTGCCCTGCGGGGGGAAAATGCCCCCCCAGACACCCCCCTCGGCCGCGGAGCCCCCGGCCGCGCGCGGAGCCACTCACCACAGAAACGTTAGTGGCGTTCGGCGCCGCCGGCGCTGGAGCGTCCAACAGCGTCGCGTTCGCTGCGGGAAAGAGGGCTCTTATTTAGGGCCGGCACCGCGGGGCCGGGCACTCGGGGGCGAGGGGGCGCCGGGCAGCCGGCCCCACGGCTCAGCCCACAGCCACTTCTCCCTCATTAATCATTGCGAAAGGTTTGGGGGCTGTTTCCCTCCTTGGGGATGATTTTTTTCCCGCTTGGGGGGCTGCCTTTTCCCTGTTTGGGGCTCATTCTCCGTAGGCGGTGATGCTGCAGCAGCTCACGGAGCAGCTTGGGTGCTCCGGGCAGCAAGAGCATCCCGGCTCGCACTGGCATCCGCCTTTGAAATGAGAGAGAAAATGGGAAAAAAAGAAAGAAAGAAAAAACAACCCATTTTGGGGGAGAGCAATCAGATGTGCAGTTTTTGCCCTCTCATCCTTTCCTCATAAAACAAAAATAGAAGAAGCCCCCCAAAAACTAAGTGCTGGGGGTCTCTGGTGCTGCCAGCCTGCTCCCCGCTGCTCCGTGAGCATCACAGTCCCAATCCATTGTGTTTTCCCAACCTGCTACGGCCTTTTCTTATCCCCCCAGTGGAGAATTAATCAAGGAGAAGCGACTGCGAGGTTCAAGTTAGAGCTGCCCAGGCAAATCACGCTCTTTTCCTTCCCATCGCCTTTAGGCTTTCCACAAATCCTACCCTGATTCTGGGCTTTCTACCTCTAAACGGCTCCTCGGCCGCCTTAACACGTTGGCCTCGGGATTTTAGGATACTCTACGCAAATGCTTCTATCGGCGCAGAGAGTGGATTGCACGGAAGAGAAAAACAAAAAAAACCAACAAAATCCCCTCCCCGAGAGGGGGAGAAGTGTCAGGTATTAAACAATCTTAATATTCAGAAGGCGATACTCACTTGAGATTGAAATCGGCCCAAATTGGTGTGTGCAGCAGAGACAAATATGGGACAAATCAGTTATAATAATAAAAATCAGAACTAAAGTCATAAAAATAAGGAAAAAAATAAAAAGAAGAAAAAAAGAAGTAGGATGTAGAGGGGAAGAGAGGCAACAGCTAAAGGGGGGAAAAATCCCGCTCGGACGCCGGGTCCGGGAGCAGCGAGCGCCAGGGCAGGCGCTCGCAGAGGCTTTCGCAGCACGGAGCAATGCGGTCCGGAGCGGCGCGGAGCACTGGGAATTGAGATCCAAAAAATCCAAAAAGAGCCCCCGGAAAGGGCCGAAGGGCTATTCTCGTGGAGGCAAGTGGGAATGTGTCCCCCAGCGATGGATCTTGGGTTTATGCCATGCCACAAGCCGAATCTTGGAGGTATTTCTAAGGGTAATGTTTTCTGCTCGCTCCCAGTATATCAAAAAATTGATAGGATCCGAGCTCCTTAACTACATCAGCTAATCCAACAGAAAACACTGGAATTATCCCCAAAACGAAGGTCTCCATTCTCTTCTCAGCTCCAGGAGGTGGCGGGAGCATCCAAGCCAGGCAGTTTGAATCCCTGATTATTTAGCGAATGTATCCGAGAGCAAGGACGGGATATCGGAGATAAAATTCTGCGCTTTCGGAGCAGGCACAGATCTGCATTCAGTCGTCTTTGATCCAGCCGCTGGCTGGGAAAAGCACATCCTGGTTCCGGGAAAAGCAGAGCTTTGCCCCTGCCCTGGGCGAGCATTTGCTGTAATCAGAGATTATGGCTTTTTTTGCCTTTGTCCGTAGTAGGAATTGGATCAAAAACAGGAAAGTTGGTGTCTGCTCCAAGCCTGGTCATGTTTCCTTCTCCAAGAGGACGAATGGAGTCGGGAAAACCAGTCTGTGGATGTGGGACCCTCCACTCGGGCATTCTGGGATGCCCTCTCCTTCTCTGACACTGTAGCAGACCAAATCCTTCCAGTGAATTTTCTTGGGAAATGAGTGTTTTCTTGAGGAACAGCCTTGGCTCATCAGGTTGGAATGATGATGGAAAAAGCCTTTTTTTCCACCCCTCCTTTTCATGGCTCCAGGCCTGGCCATGGGCAGGGAGGAGGCTCCGACTCTCCCGCCCTGGCATCGCTCTCTCCGAGGAGGCAGCTTTGCTTTATAGAGGGAAACAAAACACCACCCGGTGCGTGCCGAGGGGGAGAGATAGTCCTGATCCCCAAAAATCCTCTCGCTGGCATGAGCCCTGTGCCGCTTTTCGGCATCGTCAGCCATCGACGTGCTGGGCTGCAGCAGAAACCCAGAGGTTTCGCCCCAAATTACCCTAGGAGGAGGAGGACTAGGGCACGGGTCTCTTCACCCCGCTCCCCAAGCCAAGGAGATGTCTCGCACTCACCTGGGTCGGGCGCGATGCACTCGCACTTGTACATGGTCACGTAGTCAGGCTTGAAGTCTGAATTGATGGGGTAGTACTTGAAAGCTCCGATCATCTTCTTGATGGCGTCGTAGATGAAGATGAAGCTGATGAGGGTGGAGAAGCCTTCCTCCGTGAAGCGCGTTATGTACTTGATGATGAAGCTGGCGTCTGTGGCCACCAGGATAAGGCACTGGAGGGCAGAGTGCAGGCCGATCCAGAGGCGAAATTCCATGTAGTCGATGCCGTTGCCTCTGGAACAGGGTACAAGAAAGGGTGGCCAGAGGAGGATGCTCCATGTGGGTGTCCTGGGAGCATTGGGGTATCATCAAGTACCCCAGGGTATTGTTGGCTGCTCATGGACATCACTGGGTGCCCCTGGACATCTTTGGGTGCCCCAGGACATTGCTGGGTGCTACTGGACATCAACAGGCGCCCCTTGTTACTGTTGGCCAACCCCACCAGCTGAGGGACACCTACTTGCTGAAGTCAAAGAGCAGCTTCTCGAAGATGAGAATGGGCCCGGTGCTGCTCAGGATGATGAGCGGCTGCCCGGCAAAGAGGCAGAACATGGAGCCCGCCATGGCGGTGCCGAGGAAGCTCTCCATGACGCCCTGCGGATGGAGGAGAGGGGGACAAAGGATCAGAGCTCAGGGACCTGAGCAGACCCATGGCTAGAGCTGTGTTGGATGGAGTGGGAGCCATGGCCAAGAAAGCAATACAGGGGAGCCCTCGGAAATGAGCTCTCCCAGCTCCACGTGTCTCCATCAAGGTCAGGATTGCTGCTCTTACTTCAGAAAGAATTTCCATCCCCAAAAAAGACTCACGCTGCTCAGGGGAGGTAGTACCTGCCCCAGGGGACTCCCGCCCCGTGCGCCAGGCCACCCGCACCCCTTTCGTTGGGCTCCACCTGGTAGTTTTCAGTAGCGTCCCCGAGCAGCCCCCCAAACGTGATGGCGTTGGTGATGCAGCCCAGATAAATGAAGAGGATGGCAGAGATGGACTGGATATGAAAGCCCTCATAGAAATCACTTGGGAACCAGGGCAGCTTCCTCTTGATGTCCAAATAGAGACCACCGCAAAACCTGTGGACACCAGAAAGGCGGGTGGTCACCTGCACCCAGGGCCTCCACCCCGCCTGCTTTGTGGGCGCCGCTTGCTGCTCACCGGCCAGTCCACGCGAGCTCCTCCCCAATCTCATGCACTTCAGGCATCTCTCCGTCGTCGCTGCCGCCGCCGCCGCCGCCACCACTGCCGGCGGCCGCTCCGCCCGCCGTGCCGTTCATCTGCCCCGCTTCGCTCAGCGAGAACACCGATTTCCTGCGGGAGAGATGCTGCTTGCCTCAAACCCCGCACTGGGGACAAATCTGGAGACGCCACGAGCTGATGAGGGCTTTGCTCCAAGCCCAAGGGCCATGCACAGTAAGATCAGCTCTGGGAGTGCAAACAGAGCAGGGAGTGGGGAAGAGCCCCAGAGATGACACACAGGGACGAGGGGAAACCAAGCACACTCTCCACCAAAACAGCGGGAAAGGGGGCAAATTAATTTCTGTCGGGAAATCCAAGTGTCTCTGGGATTCTTGCCCACCTCTTCTCAGCTGAGGGCACTTTCTTGGGCGGCTCTATCCGGATGGTGGGATCCCACTCGCCGGGCGGCAGGACAATGACTTCGTCCAGAAACTCGTCTATGCCGGCGATCAGGTCTTCCCTGTCGCGGGCTTTGTAGGCGACATCACTGAAGAGCTGGAATCAAAAGACGAGAGCTGTCAGGTGGGATGTGCTGCAACACAGGCAGCGTATTTGTCCTAGCATTTCTCCATGGGATGAATACTGGTGTTTTTCTGGGCAAGCTTTGAGCAAAGGGAGCTGCCAGGGACAGAGGAGGGCAGCCAGGCAGAGCTCTGCATCTACTCACATCGTCCACCATGAGGGTCGCGATGGCTCTGCCAATCTCATTGTAGGACTTGGCTTTTCCTGGGGGCCCCAGGAGGATGAAGAGGAACCTGGGAAGAGCAAAGAGCTGCTAGCTGCAACCCACAGCACACTGGGTGCAACCCATGACCTGTTGGGTGCCACTCACACCAGCCACCAGAAGCAAACCACCCAACACCAGACTTGAGACTCTTTGGTGTTCTCGAACTCCTGAGCAGCATTTTGGGGCTCAGCGGCTGCTCCTGTCCGCCTCACCTCGTGGGGACGGGCACCTCCGTCATCCCGCCCAGCATGGTGGCCTGGAGGAGGCGCACGAAGGCCACGAAGGGCTTGTCCAGGAAGTCCACCTCGCCCACCAGCACGTTGGAGGCCTCGGCATCTTTGGGGATCTTCTTGATGAACTTGTTCTTCAGCTGTTGGCAAGACAAGACAGAGAAGGGAGAAGTTTCTCCTCTCTAACTGTGCCCCAGGATATTTTTCACGGCTTGTTCCTCTACACCTTGAACTCAAATCCTCAATTATTTTTGCCTCCCCACACAGCGGCTCTCACCGCGGGCCAAAACCTCTCACCCCAAGGGCTCAAACCTTCCGTCCTCCCACACTCCCATGGGGGATGTGGCAGGAGCAACGCACGAGAATAAAACCACAACAATCCCCAACACCAAATTTCCTCATTATTCCACCGTTAAGCCCAAGATTAACTTTAAATTACATACGGGGGGGGTGGGAAACGTAAGCATGCGACGTGCAAAAGGCACTTTACTGGGGTCTAAACCAAAAGAACACTCATGGCGACCTCGAGCTCACGTTTTGGAGCTTATCCTCCCACTATTTCTTCCTCTGGGTAGGAATAAATGACGGGAGGAGGAAGGCATCTGTGTGGATTTAGCCCCAGGACTCCTCTCCCCCACGGCTCGTTCATTATTAGTCTACATAAGTTCAATGCCAACTCCGGCCGGGTGTTATTCTAATCTATACGCCGGCGTGAGGGGAGGCATGTGAGCCAGGCAGCAAGCGCTCCCTAGTCTCCTAATCTTTTAAACCCAAATGGAAAAAAAAAAATCATCGTAATAAACCAGCTCTTCCCATTCAGCTCCGAATAAGCAAGAGCAGGAGTTAAGGAGGGCTAAGCTGGGTAGAACACTTAAAAAGTCCCTTTGTAGTGGGCCTAATAGGGCGATTAAAAGCAGCATTCTTGGGCACTGAATGCTCTGCATATTTTGGGATTAACCCTCGGTATCCCATCGCTGGAGTCGGATGTTTGGGTTTCCTCATTGGGCACACACCTAAGGACAGCTCTTCCCTGCACCCTTCCTTTCCTACCACTAGATTTTAACGCTGCTTTGCCCATCCCATGGAGCTGTGCTGCACTGAGCTGCCTCTTGCATAGCCCTAGTTCTGCTCACTGGTCCCGGCTTAACCCCGGGGTCATCTCCAGGACCAGCACCAGGGAGTTAGCAAGGATCCACACAGGCCTCTGTCAGGCGAGGGACAGCATGGGTTTTCCTTTTTGGAGACATTATCCAATAAATTGCAGTGACTTCCCGAGGGGGACGCAGCACCGAGTCATTTCTGCTGCGTTGGAAGCGTGGCGCCGGCCTCGGGGCCTCCTACCTGGTCCGTGCTCGGCGTGTCCGAGATGTCGTTCATGCTGCGACTCTGCGCGTGGCCTGTGGGGACAAGGCGGAGAAGCCGTGAGGAAAACAGCGGCCCGCTCCAGCTCCTCCCTGCAAAGCACCAGAGCACCAAACCACCCAACCCGGTGCTCAAACAGGCGCCAAGGGCATCAGAGCAGTGAAAACCACCACCGCGGTGCAGCCAAACAGCAGGCGCAGCCAGAAGGGCCCCGCTGCCCCGCGGGGTCGCCCCGCGCCGCCCCGCGTTCCCCCGCGCAGCCGCCCGGCTTACGCAGGCGGCCGTAGCTGGCGCTCTGCCGCATCCGCAGGTCCTCGCTGGAGCGGTGGAAGGCGGCGCCGGCGGCCGGGCTGCGCACGGGGCTGCGGCCTGCGGGGACACGCGTGTCGGCACCGCGCTCGGCCTGGCCACCCGTCCCATGGGCAACTTGCTCCCCCTGCCAGGGGTTTCTCTGGCGGCAGGGAACAGGATTCCCTGCACTGGCCGTTGGGAGAGGTGGTGGAGAAAGAGCACGTGCTGCGCCAGGGCCAGCAGCTTGCTGATGTTCTGCACTCTTTCACTTAAACATGCAGCAAACTTCACACTTAGCTTTCAATCAGTGAGTTTCCTGCATCGAGCCTAGCATTTTTGCAGGAAATCTGAGCTCGCAGGACTGTTTTCTTGAGTGGAAAACTCACCGGTTTTCCATGGAAAGAAAAGCCATTTTGATATCTGAGCTGCTCTATATCTCTCCAGCCCGCTCTTTTTCTTTGCATGAAACACTCCAGGAAAACGAGGACAAAATTCCCACTGCAGCCGCCTTTGGCACAAGGGACGTGAAGGAACCGCTCTCTGCTGCCCAGAAACATCCCTTTAGCTCGACAACTTGGGCATCTTTCTCTCGAACCCTGAATTCCATGTCCCTATTTGCAACTCCAAAGTGATGCTATCCTCTCAATGAGGCACCAGGGCTGAGATCCCCTCAATTTACTTCCAAAAGTCAATTAAATGATGAGTCATGCTCCATTTTGAGAACTCCTGGGCAAATTTTAGCGCAAAGCCCTCCCTCCTGTGCAAGCTTTTGGAAATCCGCCCATGGGAATATTGCCCAGTGACGTTGGCAATAGGGCTCTGGCGCCGCCGTTGGACCCACTGCCACCTGGTAAATCTGGGGCTCCACCAAATGACCTCCACTTCAACCCAAATAATAATAATCCTCAAGCCGAGCAACCAAATCCCCTTTTATAAAGGCTCAAAAATAGGAAGGGCCGGCGGCCGCGCCGGCAGGATTTGCCCGCAGACGGTGACCTGTCGGCGCCCAAGCTTTGGGGTCTCTGCTCCGTGGCCAACGCTGAACTTTCCCCTTCTCCTCGTGCTCCAGAGCTGCCTGCACCGGGGCAAAGCAGCTCGGCAGCTCCTGGGACTCAGAGTCACACAATGTTCCAGGTTGGAAGGGACCTCTAGGGATCATCCAGTCCAACTCTCTGCTCCAGCAGGGACACCCAGAGCAGGTGGCACAGGGCGGCATCCAGGTGGGTTTGGAGACCTCCAGAGAAGGAGCCTCCCCAGCCTCCCTGGGCAGCCTGTTCCAAGGCTCGGGCACCCTCACTGTGGAGAAGTGACCCACCGGTGCTGGAGGAGACGGCCTTGCCGATGTCAGCCAAGGAGCGGTGGATGGGCTTCTTGGTCTGGTGGCGGTGGCGCCGCAGGAGCACGTAGCTGAGCTTCTCCCGCAGCTCGGCCTTGAGCAGCCCGTCCTCTATCTGCTTCTCCACCACGTCGTCTGCGGGCGCGGAGAAACGGCAACCACAGCGCTCGTGGGGGCCACAACCGCCCGGCTGAGCCAGCGCCCCGGCTCAACGCGCCCTGGGCTCCCCGGGGCGTGCGCGAGACGCCGGCTCCTACCGATGATCTGGGGCAAGGAGTAGCCGTCCAAGTCGAGCAGCACCGTCCCCGTCTGCAGGCACGTGCGCAGCTCGAAGAGGCTGTGCAGGGACAGGGTCGACACGTGGGGCTTGCTCCACCTCTCGCCTCCCTCTTCCACCTTCTCCTCGAACTTTATCCATCTGCAGGGAGGAGAAAACTCAGTCCAGATCCGCACGGCGTTTCACCCATTGCAAATCCCAATTAACTCCCCTCAGGCTTCACCCTGAGCTGCTTGTTTTGCACCTGGAAGTAAGCCTTTCTCCCACAAGCTCTTACTTTGGCAAACCAGATATGATGAAGAACGTCTGGGAAGGGGCCGGCAGCACCCATTTTGGGAAGCAAGGTGCTTTTCCTTTAAGGGAAGCTTGCGAGCTCCATGGATTAGCCTTCCCTGGGGCTTAACCTGGCAACTTTTAACTGGTACGACCTAGATTTGGGCTCCTGTGGCCACAGACGGAGGAAATACCGGGTGGAGAGAGCTGGGATTATGCAGGTTACTGCGGGCCCGGTGTCCCATCTCCTGGCTGTGAGATGAAGAGGAAGATACTCAAACACTGGGGCAACCAAAACCTGCTGGAAATCCCTATAAAAAGTCCAGACAAAGGCTCCTGCTGCAGCAGCTTGTGGTGGGGCCAAAACTCAAAGATCCTGCAGGGCAGATTTGGGCCCCAGCAGCCTCTGGGACTCCAGCGCCTGTGCTGGAACGAGGACTCTGAAGGCTCCTACCTGGATTTCTTTGGCTAAAATCATTTCCTTTCTGCTCAGTGTCTTTTCCATTCAGACTGCCAAGGGATATAGTGGCAGGTAGCACTAGTGCCACAAAGAAAAGCCAAAAGAGGCTGAGGAAATGTGGAATCAAGAAACCTCCAGCCAAGCCCACGGCCAAAATCCCTGTGCAAAAATCACAGGTGACATTTGGGCCAGATTCCCAAAACACTGCCCAAAACCTGGGATGTGAGGCCGGGAGAAGGAGCTGAGTGCTTCGCGGGAAGCGCCGCCTCACCGGGCCGACTCCTTCCACTCCATGTCCTCGCCGTCGCGCTGCAGCGTGTCCATCTCGGTGAAGAGCGTGGGGTTGGGCGGCTCGTCCTCCTCGCCCAGGATGTAGCGCAGGCGCTCGGCCGCCGGCGACACTGCGGGGACATGGGGACGTCAGGAAGGCAGCGGCCCTTGGGGAGCGCTCCCAGCAAACCCCGCGGAGCCTCCCCATCCCAGCAAACACACAGCACAACTGGGGGCGATATCTCACTGGGATGTGGTGTATTTTCAATGAAACCTTGGCCCCTAAGATGACAGGAAGATCTAGGAAGGTCCTCCTTTCTGCAGCCAAGGATGCAAGGAGCTCTGCAGATGCCTCCTGCTCTTCAAGCTTGGAAGGAACACAGGCAATGCAATGTAGCATCCACGGAAGCTCCTGCGGCAGTGGGGAATATCGCCTTTTCCTCCCGCCAAACCACATGGATCCAAATCCTGCTGCTGAGAAAAATCTCAGGAGGAGTCTGGATATCTCGGGTGTCTGGAGCACGTAGCTAGACCAGCTCAACCACCTAAGGACCACGGCTCTTACTGCACTTTGTGTTATTATTACTAATATTCCTTTCTGTTTAATAACTGGACTCAATGCCCAGAAGCCTTTAAGATGAAAAAAAGAAGAGGTGATTGGGTTTCTTTCCCGTTTTTCCCCCTTTTCTCCCCCTTCCTGCTGCAGCTTGAAGCATAAGCTGCGGTGGCTCTGCCCTCTTGCCTTGGGCGGCTGCGCGGGCACCTCATGTCCCCTTGGGTGCCCCGTGTCCCCTCGGGCTCGCTGAGCCGAGCAGAAGCACCGTTCGCTAAAGCAACAGCGCCAGGACTGCAGCGCGCAGCCGGCAAATTCTTGGGATTCAGTCACCTGGAGGACCCTTTCGTGCCCAAGGCCTGCCTGGCAATCCGCTTCCAGCAGAGCTCTTGGGCCCTTTTGCCTCTCCGCTTGGAATCCAGCACCGGATTCCCATCGGGAAAGCACCAGCCCTTCCCAGGGACAGCGCACAGAGCAGCAGTGTCTTTCCAAAGAGGCACAAACAGGTTTCAACCCTGGTTGGATGGTGGGGAGCCCCTGGGATGGCTCCGCTCCTCCAGCCCTTTAAGCCAGGGGGATCCGAATGCAGCCCAAGAGCTGCGGGATTAGCATTAATGCGAGTGATCGTATAGGATAATTATGCATAGAAAAGCGCTTACATTGCCATGGGCAATTGGGCAGAGCGGCGGCGCTTTCTGCGCCCACCTCCTTATCCATCCACCAGCAAAACCGGGCTGCTTGTCCTCACCGCCACAAACTTAGTCCAACTTTAAGGCTCAGCTTGCCCGATGCCCACAGAGGCCGGGAGGCTCCACTCGGACTCCCATAAAGGGCCTTTAATTCAGGCGAACGGGCGCTCTGGGCGCTCTGCTCTTGCCCGGTGCCTGCAACCTCAACCTGAGCCGCTTTCGCTAGCAAAGCCGGAAAGAAAATAAAGATCAATAGAAAAAAAGGGGGAAAAAAAGAAAAAATGAAGAGGGTTGTTCCCCTTGAGAGAGCAGACGAAAGCCGCGCGCCCGCCAGCCTCCTACCTGCCGGCGTCTCCGCTTTGTCCCCCATTTCTCCCCAGCTGAGCCGAGTTCGCTGCGTCCTGCAGGCCAAAACACCACCCAAACCCCCCAAAAACTTTCCTCCTTTATCCACTGCGGCTTGCTAAACTCCCAGGCTTAAGGAGCAGATTATAGAGCCTCTAAAGCACTTTCCTCTCCCTCGGGCTGGCATGCCGCGGACTTGCCAAATCGGACGAGGTGCGGAGCAGAGGTGAGCGCTCCGGGCACGTGTGGCCGGGAGGAGGGGAGGGAGGCAGAGCAAGGTGGAGGGAAAGCGGAGTGCAGTCTGGGGCTCTGCTTCTGAAATTTGGAAACAAATTTCAATTTTTCATTGAAAATTTGTTTCATTTTTGGAGGGCTTCTCTTCCCTGAAGCTCCCCCATTTTAGCCAAGCTGCCCTCAGGCTTTGCCCTCAAGGCTCCATGGGGTGGTTTTCCCTTGGGATAAGCCTCCCACTTGAGGAATGCCGGGAGTCAGGCCTCGGGAAGGAGCCGGCATTGCCGGGCACAAGCAAACACGTCTCGGCGCTTCCCGGGCTCCCGGCTGATGCTTTTCCCACTGGAGCTGCAGGTTGTCGGAGCCACAAGAAACACCCGCTGCGAATCAACCGCTCCATGCAAAAGATGGGAAAAATCCTCCCGCTCCATCAGGAAAAGCAATCCCGGCGCCCGCCCTGCCCGCTCCGCCATCCGTTTCCCGCAGCCGCGCGGGGGAGCATGAGGCGGACACGTCTTTGCTCTGCAAAATGTTAATCTTTGCTAAGGAGATTTAAGGGAACTGACCCAAGCCCGGGCTAAGAGCCTGCCGGGAACAAGGTGTGATGCCCGGAGGCACATGCTCCCTGGCTGCAATTCGGGTGCCAGACTCTGCAATTCGGGTGCCAGACTCCGCAACTTGGGTGCCAACCCCCCAATCACATTTTTCCTGGCTGCAATTTGGGTGCAAAGGCCGCTTTTCCCCGGCCGGCACAGGGGCACTCACTGGTCCTGCTGGCGTTGTCGTTGCCGCTCTCGTAGCCGAGGTGGCCGCCGCCGCCGTCGTCGGTGTCGGAGCGCTCGGGCCGCTCGTAGGGCTGCGCGTGGCCGTTGCGGCTCGCGGCAGAGCGGCGCCGGCGCCGCTTGCGGCGGTAGCCCCGGGGCACCGGCACGCCGATGTAGATGGAGTGGTAATCTGGGAGAGGGGAGAGGAATCCTGTGGGGGCTGCGGGCCGAGCCCCCGGCAGCGCCGGCGCGCGGAGCCTTCGCTCACCTTCCTCCTCGTCGTAGCGCCGCCGCGAGCTGCCCAGGCCCCGCTCGCTCATGGCGTCCTCGTCCTCCATGGCAGCGCTGCGGCCGGCGGAGGTGCCGGCAACGAGGCCGACGGAGGGAACGGGTGGGTTGGAGCAAAATCGCTTCTTTGTCCGTCCCAAATCAGCCCAAACCGCGATATCTGGCACGCTTCTCTACGGGAGCCCCACAACGCTCCAGTGAAAGGGACAGATCCCGGGATTAGGGTGTTGGCGATCGCTTCCCATCGCCCGCTCCCGGCTCTGTGTCCGTCGGGGCCCGGCTGCTAATTAGGTGCCTAACGAGCTGCCCCGCGGCCCTTGCCTTTCACACTCGAGTGGGGCGGCGGGACGGGCACCGCTGGCGGCGGCCGATCAATGGCGCCCAAAGTCACCTTGAGGCCGGCGCTGCGAGCGCTCGCCCGCGCCGCCCCGCCTCGTCCCTCCGCTTTCACATAGGAAATTACAGGATATTTCCAATATTTCCAAAGGAAAATCATTATATTAACCCAGCTGACGCAGCTGGTGGGACGTGGCTGTGCCAGCAGGAAAGAGCAGAGCTCCCGGGCTTTAATTCTGTGGTTGGAGCTGCTCAAGGCTTCCCCTAAAAGGCCAGCGAGCATCTAAGGCAGCGGTTGGGAAGCCAGCATGGGAAAAGCCTGCAGAAGAAGCGACAGAACGCATCAAAACAAGGCAGAAACCGCACACGCTTCCTTTCTCCCTGCTTTCTCCATCAAAAAAACACAATGAATTCCCTAAAAACAACCCGTAAGCAGGTAAAACACCACAAATCCCCCCAAAACGTCACCAGGGAGGTGGTTCTGCCCTTGAGGGCATTACAAAGCCTGCAGAACGCCCGGGCTGTTAGGCGAAGGCCAAAGGCGAGAGCCCAAACCTGCTGCGAATTAAAGCGCGTCGCCTTGGCCGCCCTGGGAGCCCACAAAGCGCCAGAGCCGAGCGGTGGGAAAACACAAATCCAGAGGGTTCTCCGCTCTCCAATGCAGATTTGAGGGACTGAGCAGCCACCTTCCCACCCACTGCCCTGGAACAGGGCGAAAGCGGCGGCCGGGGCAGCCGGAGGAGGTGGAGGGGGACCCGGTTTTGGGGCAGATCCCATCGATCTGCAGAGCCGACGTGTCACCTGGCAGCTGCAGCAATGAAGTGCGAGACGCAGGGGACTAACAACGCCCGCCAAGTTGTTCTGCACTCAAAATATTCTATTTCTTTCCTTTCCTTTTTTTTTTTTTTCATTTTTTACCAAAATTTCCCACGATTTGGGATGGCAAATTGCTTTTGCCTGGTGCTTTCTGCGGCATCGTTTGCAGCCGCAGCTGAGCAAACCTCACCCACCCTAACGAACGCGCTAATATTATTTAGGCGGCTCCAGGAAAGCATCAGCATCCATCAAAAAGCTCCTGGGGTTTTTAGAGAGCCAGGTCACCACGTGGCGGGTACCAATTACCTTTTGACAGGGGCTGCACCCTCGCTTATCACGTGTTCTCTCCTAATTATTGTGCATTTTCCCCCAAATATTGTGCATTTTACCCCAAATGTTGTGCATTTTTCCCCTGAATAGAGCATTGTAGAACGACCTTCACAAAAAGCAGCCCCTTCAGCTGCACATGCTGTAGCATGGGAGTCCGGTTGCTTCCACAGGGCTGGCTTCAGCCTGCAAAAAGATGGGAAAACGCAGGAATCGGCCTCAAAAAGAGCCCCCTGCTGCTGCCCCGGGCCTGGCCGCGTGTGCCCGGCCACGCTCCGGCATTCCCGCTTGTCCGAGCCCATTTCACGCGCGGCTGCCGCCGGCCCCGCTTCTCCTCTTAGCCGGAGCCGTCGATACCATCGGCAGCGAAGCGGCCGGGCAGAGCGGGGAAGCCGGGTGTCACACATAAAGGCAATTGGGAAGGATTAGGTTATAGATCACATCATAATTTTAACAATTTGGATTCCCTGCCCCTATCTGGAGCCTTTTCTCCCAGGGCTGCAGGGAGATGCAGTGATTTCCAATGCAATTTAGAATTGCAACTTAGTGCAATTTGCTGCTGCCAGCAGGAACCTCTTGGCATCCCCTTGCATTTTCCCCCCTCATTGGAAGCGTTTGCAAATGAGGGGGAAAAAAAGCAGTTTTGGAGAGCGCGGGTGCCTTGCTCATGCACTTTGTGCTGGTGCTTAGATCCAACGTGTCCCTGATAGGTGACAGCGTTGGCAAAAGGGCTGTAGGGCCCGTTGGGATCGCCTCTAATTCTGCCCGGTTTGGCACAAGAGCCTCTGCCTGGATGTCTGGCGCCGGCACGGCCACGTGCCCACAGGATGGCAGTAAATCCACGCTGCTTCCCCTTGCAGAGCTCGCGCTGCTCTTCCCTTCCTGGGTTTTCCAGGTGTTTGCACAACAATGTCCTCGGAGCAGCTGCCAGTCGCTGCTCTGCATAAAACGCCACAAAACCTGCAAATAAGCACGCTCTGCATGGAAGAGAAAATGTATTGCATTGCAATGAAGCAAAGAGAAAATAGCAGAAAACACCTTTTTTTGCTGCAAGAATTGTGAGGATGTACTTATGGGGAGCAGGCATATATTATCAGGCATAATTTATTTCTAATCAATAAATTGTATGTATTAAAGATTTTTTAAACCAAATGCATCCTGTAAGAGCAAAACCTGATCTTTAATGACTGCAATGGGCTGGTTTCCCCAGGCTGCAGCTGTTGTCCTCCTGCTAAAGGAAAGCCCTGAACGCACCGATTTGGGGCACATGGATTTAGACTCAGTCTAGTGCCCAGTTCCTGGGAGCAGCTGGTTGAAACCCTGTGTTGTCCTGCCCGAGCTCCCTTGGCCCTTGCACCCAGAGACCGCTCCAAAGCAAGAGGGAGACAGTCCAAGGCACCGCACGTCACGCTCACCTGCTTCCCAGATCCCAGATCCCGCTGCACAGGATACCTGCCGCTGCCGACTGGGAATTGGGCACATCCAGAGGGATCTTGAGGTTTATTTTGCCTGCTTTTCTTTCCTTTTAATTCATTCTTTTTACCAAAAGCATGCATGGATCATCGCAAAGCGCTGCAAGTCGCCCACCCGCAGCTTCCCGAAGCCATTTCCCAGTCAAGCAATCCCAATCCGGTGGTGCCAGCAAGGATTGCTGCCTCCAGGATCCTCTTCCACGTTATTGTGCACAAAAACAAAGTCTGCAGCCTCTTAAATCCCCCTCCTTGGTGGAAGGCGGCATCTTAGTGTTGTGAGCAGGGAGGGTTTGCAAAAGTCACATTTATTGCATAAAAAACATAAAATAAGGAGCCACAGACAAATAAACGCTTCAAGGTGCAAAGGGCCCCACGGAGTCCCATGCCTGCTCAGCACTTTTTTTTTTGCTTTAATAGCTCCTGCCCGAGTTGCTCAAGGAATTTGGGGGAATCTGGGGAATTTTCCCAGACCGTCACCCAAGGCATCGCGTGGAGCTGAGGGAATCCCGCTGTGTCCGGCCGCCTCACACCTTGCTTTGGTGCCCAGCACCTTCCTCCTCCTGCTCCTCCTCCTCCTCCTCCTGGCTGCCCACGGGGACGTAGCCCCCTTCCCGGGGGAGGCACCAGCACCAGCCGGCGCCCGTCAGGTCCAGGGCGGCCACACTCACGTCCCGCAGCTCCAACCTCCTAAAATCCACCGTGTCCCGCTGGGAAAAGATCTCGTTGAGCTTCTGCCAGTAGAGCCAGGCCAGGACGAGGCCAAGGACCTGAGAACACACAGGCAAGAGAGGTGGTACTTATAGACAAGGCCATACAGGCGAGGCATCAAGCAGCAGCTTCCTTGGATATAAGGGTTATTCCCAACAAGTGAATCCCGCTTGCTGTCCCACACGCCTGCTTTGCAATGGGGTGGTTGGAACCGCGGTGGTTTCGCTGTGCGGGGCCGGAAGGGGCATTTTTGGGGGGAGTTGTGCTCATTTTGCCCTTAACTCGCAGCTTCTCAGCAAGACGGGGCTTATAGGAAACCCCCATGGCACCCAAAGCGGAACCCGCCGCCGCAGCAACGCGTCGCTTCGGGAGCTCAAACACGGTCAGTAACTTCAGCCACCCCTGGAGCCAGCCAATAACCCGCGGAGCGGGGCCAGAGCGCCGTGATGCATCTGCCCCATATAGGGGCTGTTTTGTCCTCAAAGGGGATGGAAAGCCAGGCTTTAGCCCTGGGGCAAACATAGACCCAAGGGAAGAGCACCCAGCCCTCCGTCTCCGACCCTCCGGCAGCCGCCACAATGTAAATCCGGGCAAATGAGATTGTGCTCGGCAATATTAAATGTTTGTGCTTTGGAGGAATTAAAAATACTCTTTTTTTTCCTTTTAAATTGCCTTTAAAGAAAACCTAGCAGTGTGATCTACCCGGATCGGTGGCAAATCCCAGTGCCCAGCCCTGGCCGGGAGCCAGAGAGCAGCAGCCTCGGGAAAACAGGGAATGCTCCGCCAGGGGCATCCCGCCACGATGGGCCTCTGGGGCTGTTTTCCTCCCCACGCTGCCTTCTTCCTGCTTAATGAAAATCGAAGCTGGCTGTCAGGAATATGGATGTCTTCAATATCACCGGCTCCCAAACGGGCCTGAAATCCTGCCGGGCGAAGGGAGGAGAAACGAAGCCGCGAAGCTCCCGTCGCTGGGTGCCCCGGGGCGCCCGCTGCCCGCGCGGGGCTCGTCCCAGCCGCTCCAAGGGCTCAAGATCCAGGGGCTTTTCTATCCCTATGGATGCGACCAACGGCATCCAGGCGCATCCCACTGCTGTGCCCGGCTCAGCGTGTTGGGAACTGTTAAATCCACATTGCGCTTGGCTGAGCAAGGCTGATTTAAGGGAAGGGTTGCATAGATGGAAAAAAATCACTTTACTCGCTGCTGTTGCTCTAATGCACAAAGGGCCAGCTGATGTTTTGGGATGGGGCAAATGTTTTTTGGCTCAGACCCAAATTGTGCCAAGGGAGAGAGGCAGCTCGTCAGCTTGAAGCTCAAGTCATCAAGTGGCCCTGATTGCTCTTTGGGCTAAAACATTTTTAAAGGGAAATGTGTTTTGGAAGGGAGAGAGAGGCAGGATCCAAAGAGCCAGGTGCTCCCATTGGTCCTGGCACCAAACTCCATTCTTGCAGCAAGTGCCAAGCCTGGGAAGGAGGGAACACATGGGAAAAAAAAGCAATAATAATAATTTTAAAAAGCATTTCCAACCAGACACGTGGCTGAGGCAGCGTGAGCCCCAGTGTCTCGCGTGTTGAGGTGGCTGCGGCGCTGGGTCGTGCAAAGCGGAATTGCTGAAGGGCTTCCAGCTCTCCCGGAGCTAATCGAGTAAGGGACGAGCATTTATCTCGTGGTGGTTCTTCCTCTCACAAATGGAGATTTATAGGCTGCACTCTTTGCAGAGGTCATCAAGTGCAAATGGAAAAATCCCTTCGATCCGGCCGCTCCGCTTCCCGCGGGAGCGCGGCCGGCAGCGCCGCGGCGCGGATCGAACCCCGAGGAGATGGCAAGCCCTGCCCCTGCAGGGCACCACCTCAGGTTATCTGATGGCTCGAGAGCCCGAGTCCCAGTGCAGGGGACTGGAAGCCTTGGAGATGCTTCAGTGCAGGTTTCCCTGGCTAACACTCCAAGAGGAGCATCTCACCCCGTTGGAAGAGATCCCTAAAGAGCAATGGGAAAGAGAGCTTGGCTGCCACCCGCTCGATAACGGAGCCGCTGGGTCCTGTTGCAAGGCCGCTGGACCTCACCATGTGCACACAGCTAAACGCTCTGCAAGAAATGTGCTGCGAAAACCAGGGGGAATCGTCCATTGGAAGCAAGAAGAAAGAAGTAGCCCAGCTGCAGAGCAGCTTGCAGCACAAAAATCACCATTTTTGCTTCCTTGCAATGCACACAAATTGTCCAAGCAAACAAGCAGCAACAGGCGGCTCCTCCCCGCCTCCCATCGCACATGCAAAAGCGAGGAGAATCTCCCCAAAGGCAGGGCCCGCGGGCAGGGCTCGGCGCTCACCTGGGGCAGCAGCAGGGCGCAGGCCAGGGCGAGCGCGGCCGCCGCGTTGTCCCGCAGCCACAGCCCCACGGCGTGGATGCAGCCCCGCACGTGGATCACCTCCAGCAGCTCCAGGCGCTGCGGAAACACGGCAGGGAGGGAAGAATGGCCGAGCCCGGCGGGGCGCGCACCGGCACCCTTGGGCCGCGGCACCGAATCGGGCTGGAAAACGGCAAATCGGTGGTGCCGCGCAGCCAGGAATGACCTGGCTCACGTAGATCAAGTTACTCAGATATATGTGTATATATATACACATCTCATAGCTCTAGATCAAGATACTCATATATATATATATATATATATATATATATATATGCATCTCTCGTATCTCCATATCTGATTTTGATCCATTTTTTGATAAAAGGTATTGATATAAAAGGTATAGATACAGGTAAAAGATCTCCCCAGCATGCCAGCCTCTGGTTTTAGGTAATGCAGTGGCAAAAAGTAGTTGGAAAGAAAATGTAGTAATAACTCCCCCAAATTCTAGCGTATTAGAGTGCAAGATACAACAAAGATGAAATGCAGAATGGATTTGAATGGATTTGCATGCAAAGACTTTGCACGTGGCTAAGGGGGGACACCCGCTACCTCTTTATTGAGGGTCTGGTATCCGCACAGGGTGTTGGGCACTTCGCTGGGCACCTGCCAAGAGAGAAGCGCCACAGACTCAGGAAACTGAAGCCAAATTAAAGAAGTTTCCCCTCAATGTTCTCTCTCTCTCTCAAAAAAAAAAAAAGAAAAAAAGAAAGAAAAAGAAAAGAAAAAGAAAAAAAAAGTGCAGCGGGGCTGGGAGGGCTATATATAACATCACAAAGAGGTTTTCCTCTTTCTGCAAGGAAAAAAAACATCGGAAAAAAAAGAAAAATTTTTAAAAAGCAGTGGAGAAAGGCCGGATCTCGGCCACATCCCCTCCAACCATCCCCCATTTGGGGGTTTTATTACCCTAAACCATGGGATGGCAGGAGGGAAAAAATGCCGGAAAAATAAAGCACTTCCCTCTCTGGAGCGTCCTCGATGGAATAAAAAAGGGCAAACACATGAATTTCTAATGCTGTCCTCGAGAGAGCAAAGGGCCCTAATCAGCACTGATTAAAGGCACGAAGCCGTTCCATGGCTGATTTGCACGTCAGGCTCCCACTCGTCATTAACACTCCTCATATTTCACCCTTTTTTTTTAAAATAAAACAATAGCAACAACAACAACAACAACGGTAAATTTTAAGTGGTTTTCTTTTCCACGCGACTTCAGGGCTCCGGGTGATTTTGGCCAGCAAATCCCCTTTCCCTGCCCATTTTCCCCAGCTGAAGCACTTTTGGGGGGCTGAAGCAAACGCAGGTAACGGCGCCTTGAGGGGATCCTGCTGCTCTGTGCAATGGGCAGAGCCTAGCGAGCCCCGGTGCAGGGAGCCCGCGCACCCCTTCCCTTCAGCTTTTGGGGCCATTTGCAGCGGTTTTGCAGCAGCTTTGCAGGCGGGCGCTACCTTGCGCACGCAGCACGTGTAGGGCACCCCGCAGGCCAGGGCGCCGCTGCCGTTGCACGCGTGGTACAGGTTCACCCGCCAGTCGCGGTACTCGTCCCCGCCGCAGCAAGAAAACTGCAGAAAAAGGGAAAAAACCACACTGAGCAAACCCGAGTGCTTTCAGCCCAACGGCACAGCCGCTCTTGCAGATCTAGCCCCCCTTTACTGCCTTTAATGAATATATTTTTCAGCTCCTTCAGGCTAAGAAAGACACCGGGAGGTGAGCGGGATTTCTCCTGACACCCGGTTAAATTAGAGCTCGGCTGGAGCGGCTGCTTTTTAACTTGCGTTCAAGGAAAGGAAGGGGGGGAGAAAGGCTGAAATGAAAGAGTCGTTTGCTGATCCTGCAGGATAAAAGCCAGGTTTTTATCCCGCCTGTCATCACTTCTCTCCATAAACAATTTGGGTCTTGGGGAAAAACATCTCCCTGCAGTAGGTGGGAGAGGTGGGTGCTTGATAGTACCTTCACTATGCACTTACACACACATATATACATATATATGCTTATATATCTATATATCTACCTATTGACTAACCAAGCATCCAGAGTAGGCGCCTAGGGGCAAACCCAAATCATTTGGGCTATAAAGCAACATATCCCTGCTGGTGCTTTAAAGCATTTTTGATATGCAGCAAAGAATCTGCTATTGCATCTGATTTTCTGGTGTGGTTTAAAGCTCTGATTTAGGTGGAGGCAGCTCGGTCTCATCTAAGGCTTTGTTTAAGGCTCTGATGGACCCTGCAACTCCCGTGGCAACAAAATGGAACAAAGCCCCGCTTTAGATAGATATATACTCACATATACATATATCTTAGTCCTTGAAGTATGCACAGGTATCTCAAGATACCTGAAGAACAGGCCTCCCCGCCTCAGCACTGACCTTTTCTTGCACAAAATCCAAGATGTTCTTGAAGTCGAGGTCGTCGTAATAGTGTCGAATGCCCTCTTGGATATTGGAGTGGAAAATGGCATTCACCTGCAGCAGAGCGGGGGAAAAGAGGAAGCAAACCCAGACCCGTTCAGGGGCATTTCCCTCCCATGGGAGAGGAAGTGCTCGAGCACTCCCAGCCCCGTTTCTTGGGCTGCAGGGTTGATCTATTGCCACCTTCGCCGGCTGAGCCGGCTCACCTTGTTCTCAAAGACGATCTTGGCGAGGATGAGCAGCAGCTGCGCGACGAAGAGCGCCAGGAGGATGTAGAAAAACTGTGGGAAAGAGCAGGGGGCTCGTGCCCACTCCCCGGGGGAAAATGCTATAAAATAACATGGTGCAACCTGGGCCGCGCGTGGGCATCGAGCTCCGGTGGATCCCAGGAGGCCCGGGCTGCTTTGCAAATGAGCACGTGGTGCAAATCCGTGGGATTTGGGCATGATGCGCTGCACCGGGTCTCCCGGCGGGATGCCGGATCCCTCACCGGCTTCCACAAGGAGCTGCGTGGACGGGCCAGCCGTTTGTCCTGCCAGAGCCCCTTCTCCTCCCTGCTTAGACTTGAACCTTGTCCAAAGCCGAAGCAGGAGTGGGGAGCAGGTGGAACCTGCTTGTCCAAGAGAACTAGCCGCCCTGGGAAAAATCAGGGACACCAAGACAGTGGGAGGGGGATAAACAAGCTGGTTCGGGGGCATTTAGGGGACAATTTGCACCGCTAGCTGAGCTTTGCAAAGTGCTACAGCCAAGAAACCTTCCAAATGGATTCCCCAGCCCAAATCCTCCAACAACCGATTAAATGCAAGCATCCCATTAAATGCACTCCCAGCCCAGACCCTGAGGGCTGCGCTCACGTTCCTTTTCCTACTAAATTTGCCCCGAGAGCGGCGAGCAGGTGGGGATTTGATTGGAAAGGCCACACGTCGGATATTAGAGGAGTAATTAAAGAAGTGCGAGCCCACGGGCCAATTAGACCCACGGCTCGGGAGCCTCCGGAGGGATGCGGAAAAGATTAAAACCGAGATGCAATTTTGGCTCCCGCCTCTTGCAGGGCCGATATTGGAAGAATACATCACGGATGGAGCAGGTCGGTGCCTCCCATGGCTGCTCCGTCTCCCCGAAATGCGGCAAAGGAAGGGAAAACATCAAAGGCGCCAGTCGGCACTGAGTGAAGGGGAGGGCAGAGCAGAGCGGGTGCCCACGCCGACACCCACGGCATCGTCTCCGGCTGGATATTAGCGCCCAGTGCCGCCGCAGGAACCGATTGAAGGCCTGGGAGTGTTTTGTTTCGGAAGGCAGAGGGCTTTATCCAAAGCAATTTTTTATCCTGTGCAATCTTTAGAGCAGAGACCTTGCAGTGCTCACTGGGGAGGAGGATGCTCGTCCGCGCCTCGGGCTCCCTGCGTGCGCAACAGCCCGAGGCTGCACCGGGAAAATCCCGCTACGCGGATTCAGATGTTATTGCAAAACGCATTCACCAAAATGGTCTTTTCCAACAAGAGGTTTTCTGGGTAAATTTAGCAGGAAGTGGCTTTTTTTCCAGTCAGAGCACCCCAATTTTGACATGTGCAAGAAACAAACTGGGATATGGCCCAAGGAGCCAAGATCCTGCAGCCAGACACCCCTTGGGATGGGAATAAAAATCCCACTGGGCACTGTGGGACAAGGAGCAGGTTCCCCTTCCGGCATGTGTTGGTTTTCCATGGCTGCACTTCAGTCAGACTGCGGAAAAGAGAGGACTGGAGGTGAATCACGAATATCGGCACAGAAAGAATAAATGTAGGGTGAGAAATAAGATATTTGAAATAATTATCCTTCTCCTGAATAATCCTAGGTGGAATGAACGTGACGCTGCAGAGCTCGGGGAGCACACAAAGGAAGAGATGAAGGGTGCTCTAGCAGCAATATAATTGCAGCTTTGGCAGGGGAAAAAAAAACATTTTCCAGGGCTTTATCCTGAAGGAAAAAGAGCGTTTTCACAACTGGGTAGAAGGAAAGAAAAAAAAAAAAGAGGTTTCTAACCAGAGCAAAACAAGTTGGTCCCTGGAAAGAAGGGAAAGGGATTGGGGTCTGATGGTGGGAAGGGGCCGCGGCCGCTCGGTGTCCGCAGGAGCAGCGGGCGGGAAGGCGGTGAGAGCGGCCGGGAGCTGCGTTGGGGAGCGGGCCCTGCCCTCGGCTCCAGCCCCGAGCCCCCGCGGCGCCGGCGCGAGGCCTTACCGCCCTGAGCAGCGCGCGGTTGTCGCGCAGGCTGCCCACGGAGCCCACGAAGGAGACGCCGAACACGGTGGCGCCGAGCAGCAGCAGCAGCACGGCCGGCGCCACGAAGACGCCGTCGAGCGTGCGGAGCCGCTGCCGCTCGGCCTCGGCGTAGGCGCCCACGGCCGCCATGGCCAGGCCCAGCAGCTGCGACACAAGCCCCGAGTCAGGAGCCACGGCGAGAAGCTGCCGCGCGCCAGCCCGCCCGGCCCATTCCCGCCCGGAGCGGCGGGCTGGTCCCGAGCCACGTCCGGAAAAGGCGGCTTTTCACCCCGATCCCATCGCAATGGCACGGATCCCATGTCTGCTTTACACACTAGGGGAGGGATTTGCAGGCCAGGTGGTCTGGGAGTTCCTTGCTTTTCCTGCTTCCCAAGTGGTTTCCCTGCTCTGGCATCCCTGTGGATTTGCTCAAGCCCTCCAGCTCTGCTAACTCCATCCTGGATTTCCATGCACCATCCTGGTTGGGTTTTTTAGAGATGATTTTTCCTTCCTGCTGTGTTGGGAGGCTATTTCTGGAGCATGATTAGCAGGCAGCTCGTTGCCCATCAATCAGCGGCTGCTTCCCAGCTCCATCACTTCCAAAAGAATCCAAATGTCCCGGAAAATGGAGTTGAGCCATTTTACAGGCACTTTAGCTATTTGCAACCCAACCAGCAGGGCTGTGGCTAATAATGAGCTTTTTAATCATTGTCAGAACTCGATTTCAAGCTCTGCACGCCAGAGTTAGGTCCAATTGAACATTCTCTCACTGATGCGGAGGCCTGGGAAGCTCCTCGGGATGCGGCAGCGGCAGGAGGGACGTTAATGCGGCTCCGCACGGTCCCCCCAAGCCCTCGTGGTGCTAATCAGGAGCAACCACTCGCTTTTAATTAATGAATGCAGAGGCAACGAGGGAACCGGCTCCAGGGCTGCAGGCTCCCACGGAGCAGCAAATTGGCCCAAACCGGATTGCCATCCCTCCTGGCACCACAGAGGGGCATTTCAAGGGGACATTTCAAAGGGGGCATTTCGAGGGGCCATTTCAAAGGGGGCATTTCAAGGGGGTTTTCAGGACAGCACCCGCAGCACCTACCGAGAAGAGGGTGGCGTAGGTGGACAGGGCGAATTTGAGGCCGTAGTAGTAGAGGGGGGAATCTCTGCAGCCGCCGTCGCGGATCATGTTGGCAGTGGCGGCCGAACCTGCCCCGCGTTGGCGCGGGGCTGCTCGGAGCCTTAGACCGGCCCTGGCTCCCGCCGATCCCCGCCGGAGCCCGTGCGCCTGGGAAAACGGAACGGAGAAGGAAGCGGAAAGGAAATGAATTCACGGAGAAGGCAGGGGAGGCAGCAAGGCCTGCGGGCAGCGCCTCGCATCCCCGCCCGAGCCGGTGCCAGCGGCGCTGCAGGAAGGAGGAAACGCGGGAGGAAGGGCCCAGGTGTGCCAGCCGGTGTGCCCGGCACGAACGCGCAGCCAGCATGCAGAAATTATTGGTATATAGGTTGAATGAGCTTGAAAGCAAACCGGGAGTGCCGGGAGCACGTGCCAGGCTGTGGAGCGGATCAGCCGGAGGCGGAATGAGGAAGAAGTCCGGTTCCTGGCAGGAGGCTGCGCCCAAGCGAGGAAAACCCCTAGGAACGAGCGGCAAAGAGGGGAAAAATAAACCCCACGTGTCCGTGCAGCTGCATGTGCCCAAGAGGAAGTACCAAAATGGGAAGAAAAAGGGGTACTTTGTGCGACGTCGCCTTTAATCATTAACAGATGAGCAACACCAGGCCCCCAGCAATCATTAACCAGGGCCCTCAGCCTCGCCACCAAGAGGGTTTTCCTGCCGCTTTCCTGCCGTGCTCAGACAGCCGGGTTGAGCACTCGGAAAGGGGAAAAAAATGGGATTTGCAGCATTTAGTGCAGGCTGCCGGGTGCCAAAGCAGGGAGGGAGCAGAGGGGCCATGGGGCGGCCCTGGCCAAAGCGGCGCTCGCTCCAGTTCTGCTCCATGCAGCCCTCACTCCAGCTCTGCTCCACATGGCACTCGCTCCGGCTCTGCTCCGAGTGTTCCCGCCATGTGCTGTTGCAGGGAGCACATCCCTCGTCTGCACCAGGATGTGGCCGCAATTCCCTGAAGCAAAGCCTGGGAAAACTCCCGGCAGGGCTGTGCGCTCGGATGCGTCCCAGGGATGAAGCCGTCCCTGCTCCTCCAAGAGGCTCCGATCCAGCCGTTGGTGGGAATGCGACCGCTTTGCTGCGGGAATGTGCGGCTGCTCATTTGCTAACGAACCAACGGCGCTGGTTAAGCTGGTTAATCCCCCGCTCCGCGGTGCTCCGCTTCCCGCGCCAAACCAGCTCCGGGCCTTCCTGGCGCTCCGGATTAAGGCGTCCCACCGCTGACAAGCGGGCCCTTAAATTCCCGAGCAGGCGGGGATTAAAGCAGCGGAGCAAAGCGGAGCGCGAGGAGGACGGGAAGCCCAAGCAAGGGCAGGTTGGGGCTTTGCGAGCGCCCGCAGCGCGCGTCCGGAGTGGCGGGAATGCCGCCTCCCTCCCTTAAATGCAATGGAGCTGCCGGGAGCCCCTGGCCGCAGCCCCTGGGGCTGCCGAGCAGAAGTGCCCGATGTGCCGGTTGTCATGGGGATATCGATGGAGACCAGGAGCGCAGTTGGAGCGCGGGGCGCTCCCTTCCCTCTCCAGCCACCTGCAGGCTCAGGCTGTCCCGGCCGCTCCCATCCCCAGCTCCACCCGCGGCTCCGTTGGCTTCAAATCCCTGCAGAGATGAGACAGGGAATTTAGCCCGGGCTTTTCTCCCCTCCCAGCGCTGCAAAGCCACCAAATGCACCCAAATACTGGCCCAAACTGGGCAAACGTGCTCCCTTTTGCACCTCTCCGGGCGTGGGGTCGGCAGCTGCTGCTCCTTCCTATCTCCGCTTGCAATTAGGTGGGAACGTGCCAAAAAGCGCCCGCAAAAACAGGTTTTGTCAGGCAGCGTGTTTATAATTGCAAATTAAGGCTCCGAACAGAAGCTCCTCGGCTGCTCCCAGCCTCCTCGGCTGCTCCCAGCCTCCTGTTTGTCCTTATTTATTTGTTCATAAATGGCAGCATTGGAAGGATCCCTCCAGAAGGGAGCCGGGAGGATAGTTACCCACAGGGCATTTTGAGCCCGTTTTCCCCTTTTCCTACCCAATACAATAAGCTTTTAAGCCATTGTTTTCTGCCCGCTCCCCCTGGCCGCGGGACCAAGGCAAAACCAGGCTGCACTCAGGCCCCGCCGGGCGCTCACACCCAGAAACGTGGTTTTTTCCATGGGAATTAAAAGCTTTTGCATTTCAGGATGTCAAAAGCCCAGAGGAGGGAGGAAGCCCCTCGCCCTGCAGCTCCCTCTTGTATCAGGTGCCTCAACGCACCTTGGAGGAAGCTGCAATCAAATGCACCTAAAGGAGGAGGAAACTGCGAAAGAAAGAGTAAAACGAGAAAGAAAATAATATCTATTAAAAATAATAAGTATTCTTACTAATAATTAAATATTTATAATAATAAAATTATTGTTATTATTATTGATGTTCTTGTTATTATTTTGCATGTAATGCAGGGAGAGGAAATGTCTCACTGGCCTGGAGAGAGGACGAGGGCAGTAAGAACAAAGCGGGGGCACAGACCCTTCCTCCAGGCCCAAGACTCCTGAATTTCATCCGGCAGGTCAAGATATTAAACGCAGTTTGTGCATCCAGGAGCGCCCAAGCTTTGGGAATGCTTGGAAATCCAAGGAAAGGAGGAGATGGGCAGAGCGACGCGCTCAGGGCCGAGCAGAACTTGCTGCTCTTTGATATCTGAGAGGCAAAATGCAGGTTGAGGAGGAAAAGAACTAACCAGCCTCAACCTCCCCCAAAATTCCTACCATATCCCGTAAAAATAATCAAATAATGATAAAAAGGATGGAGGCAGCACAAGAAAACCTCCTCATGCGCTGGCATTAATCACACCCTCCCTGTCCCCTTCCCTTAAATCATTATCCATCACAGCAGCCTTTCCCGTGCCGAAAACGCGGGAAATAATGAAGGTCTTTTCTATGTCCCGGCTCCCGGAGCTTTATCCGTGCTGACAGTTGTTGGAGCTGCTGCTGATGCAATTATCTAATCAGGCCCTTCCTCCGGCCGCCAGCGCCCTGAGGAAGAGGAGGAGGTGGATCATCCTGCATCCCGACCCTGCCGCATCCCGGGAACCGGGAACAGGAGCCAACCAGCGCGAAGGGCCAGCAACAGGGATGGAATCCGGAGCCCGGCTTTCCTGGGATAAACACAGGGGTTCCCTATCAGCCTGGGAAGAGGGATGCGAAGGCAAAGGGTGGCTCCAGCTCCATCCCACAGCCCACAGATCCCACTGGTGCTTTTCTCCCTGTCAGAGCTTTTTGGGGTGGAAAAACTCTAAAAAAGCAACTTTCAAGAGCCCGAGTCCCTAGAGCCCAGAAAAGCTTCGCTCAGCAAGAGCCTCGGGAGGAGAAAGCGGCCGCGCTGGAGCAGGACGAGGACGAAGCTCCGAGCAGCCCCTGGCTCCCGCCGGGAAGCTCCGCTGCTCCCGGCACAAGCACTCGCTCGGTTGAGGAGCGGGAAGGTGACAGCATCCCGAAAAAGGCCTTTTCCCAACTTGTCCCAATACTTCCCCCTCGTTGGCCGCATCGCCCGCTCCGTCTTCCCTTCCAGGGAGAAATAATAAATAAAAAAGGAAAATAAAACAAATATCCATTAGGTTTAAAATTAAACAAGAGAGTCTTATTTCTCTTGGGGCAAGAGAGTCCCCGAGCCGCTGCCGGGGGCTCCTTTCCAAGAGGCTACAGCCGCCGCCTCCTCCCAGCTTGTCCCAAATCCCATGGATCCCCTCTCTGGGACACTGGGGAAAAGAAATCCTTCATCGTCAGGCCTGGCTTGCAGTGAGATTGGCTTCCTGGTCTCCAATTCCCGATGTCTCCTGGAGCCACGGGGAGATGTTTCCCCGGGCATCCAGAAGCGCTGGTGCCCTCGCACGGGAAGAGCCACGGAAAGAGCACGGCCAAGCCGTGCAGATCCCAGCCCCGCGCCGAGGCCGAGGCCAAGGCCGGGCCTTTGCTCCCCAAGGGCACTCGGCGCTGCCGGGAAGAGACCTCCAGGCGTCCCGGATAACGCGACAGGAAGGCGCAAGGTTAGCGGCCTCTGTGCCCCTTCCAAAGCCTTTTCCTTTGCTTCCCACGACCTGCTGATACGGAGAGAGGAAGGAAGGGCCTTGGCTGGGAGAGCCCGGCGCTCTTCCTGCACCTGGAAAAATCTCCCCCTTGGGATGCAATTCCCTGAAGGACAGAGGTGCTGGAGCAGCTAAAAATCTGCGGATCTTCCCATTCCCTCCAATACTGACTACTCCATTTCGGGCATCGGTTTCAATTCCTTGCTTGGCCAGTGCTGGGCTCTCCGAGACCACCTGCCTTATCCAACCGGGAAAGCCAAGGCAGGGCTCCCGGCTGCCACCGCCCGGGCGGAATTTAAGGCGATGCTGCCATCGAGTGGTCCAGGAGCATCCGCGGCACCGAGCAGGATGTAGGAAGCGCTCCGGGCTCCGGCGCCTTTGGGGGCCTTCCCTCCTTATCCACCCAGGAGGAAAACTCTGGAGCCAGGGCACAATCCGGCCCCAGGCTTGGCCCTGAAGCTGGAACACAGGGAAGCGGAGCTCCCACCACCAGCTCAGCCCTCGTCTTCCCATTTGGAGCCTGTTTCCCGGGATGATCATTCCAGAGGGGTTTTGCAGCATCCCTCCGGGGAGCCGGTGGTAGAGGCTCGTTTTTAAGAGGAGGCCGCTTCTTTTTTAACCCTTTCCCGGCCGCTGGGATGGGAAAGGTCCCTGCGGATTTAACGGCGTTGCTGTTGGCGCAAACATCCCCTTTCCCATCCGCCTGCCCCCGATGCTGCTCCGGCATCCGGAGCGGAGCCCTGACGGAGCAGGTGAATCCCGGCTGCTTCTTTGGAGCCGGGATGAGGCAGGGATCGGGTCCCGCTCGGGGGCGGGGGGGAGGGTTCGGCGGCGGCTCCGCCCGCGCCGCTACAAAAGGAGCCGCCGCGGAGCCCCCCCCGCCGCAACCGGCTCCGCTCCGCGGGGACGGCGGCCCCGAACCGACCTGAGCCCTGATCCGAGCCGAGCCGAGCCGAGCCGAGCCGAGCCGAGCCAAACCGGACCGGACCGGACCGAACAGAGCCGAGCCGAACCGAGCAGAGCTGGAGCCGCGTCCCGACCCAGGCGGCGGCTGCTCCTCCATACAAGGGGGAACCGCATCCCCCGGCAGCTGAGCCGATCCGGGAGGGATCTGCGCCCGGATCCGGGAGAGACCCCAACCGGGAGGCAGCCACATCCCAAACCGGGAGGGATCTGCAGCTGGATCCGGGAGGGAGCCGACCCTGACCCAGAAGGGCTCTGCACCCCAAGCCAGGAGGGGGCTGGACCGGGCAGCACCGGTGGCATCGCAGCCCGGGAGGACTCGGCCGGCAGCAGCTCCTGCCGCCGCATCCCGTGGATGCGCTGATCCCGGCGGCCGGGCCGGCAGCGCCATGGGCGACGCGGTGCCGCCCAACGCCTCGCTCAACGCCTCGGCCGCCAACCAGTTCGTGCAGCCGCCCTGGCAGGTGGCCCTGTGGGCCGCCGCGTACGCGCTGGTGGTGGCCGTGGCCGTGGTGGGCAACGCGGTGGTGATGTGGATCATCCTGGCGCACAAGCGCATGCGCACGGTCACCAACTACTTCCTGGTGAACCTGGCCTTCGCCGAGGCCTCCATGGCCGCCTTCAACACGGTGGTGAACTTCACCTACGCCGTGCACAACGAGTGGTACTACGGGCTGCTCTACTGCAAGTTCCACAACTTCTTCCCCATCGCCGCCGTCTTTGCCAGCATCTACTCCATGACGGCCATCGCCCTGGACAGGTGAGTGCCCGGTGGCGGCGCGGGGGGTCTCCCCTGGGCGCGGGGTTCCAGGAAGGTGTCATTAGATGCATCCCGCTCTATGGCATTTTGGGCACCTGCTCCCTTCCCAGCGAGTCGGAATTCGCTTGCCCTCCTGCTGGTGTGAAAATAAAATCATAGGATCATTATGGCTGGAAAAGAGCTTCAAGATTAGGTGGGCTCCCAGCTGCTTCTGCTGCTCCTGGCATTCCCCATGCACTGTATTTTGGGATGAGGGCTAAGCCGAGCAATGCTCCTTCCTGGTCCTCATCCCCAGGTGAAACGGCGACTGGGGATGTGGGTGGGTTTGGGCTGCTGGATGGGTGCCCATCTCGATCCCAGTGCAGATCCAACCCCGGGGGACGTCCCGGGGTCACGTGGAGCTTGAGCCGGGTGGAGTCCTGAGCAGGCACCAGGTCCTGGTGGATGCGGTTGATGGATGGCGTGCAAGGGAGCCCCTGTGCAGGGTGCATCCCAACGGCCTCACCGGAGGCATTTGGAGGAGGCTGCAAGGAAAAAGCCTCTTTCGGGATATGAAGAGCTGCAGAGCTGCCGCTCTGCTTGCTCCTCGGCTGCTTTTTGGGGTAGAATGCGGGGAGAACGAGCGCGGTGCCAAGCTGGCAAAGCTCTCCTGGACTCGCGAGCTGCTGGTACCTGCGGGCATCCAAGTGGGAAGGCGCCGGGAAGACCAGGAAGAGCAGGGCCCTCCTCCGAGGCGGCGCTGGGTGCACGGGGGGCAGGAGCAGCTGCCCCCTTCGCTGGCAGCTTGGAAACGCTTGGAGAAGCCCTTGGGAGAAGGGCTGAAATCCTGGACAATAGCGGGAAGTTTTGGCATCAAGGCTGGGAACAGCCGCTCCGGAAAGCGCCTTCTGATGCCGCTGCTCCTCATCCTGCACGAGAAGCTCTTTGGCACTGGAAAAACGGGTTGGATCCTGCCTTTTCAGGGACATTCGGGACCGCTGGCGCCACATTCCCAAGCAGCTGTTAGCGATGGACGATCACTGCCTGCCAGCCGGCCGGGAACACGGCACAAGGTTCAGATAGTTGGGAAGCAGTTGGGAAAAACCAAGGCCGAGCTGAAGGAGCCCAAAGGGAGCTGCCCCCATCCCAATTAGGAGCAGTTAGAGAAGCTTTCTGCTCACCTTGGGAATAGCGGGTCTGGAGGGAGGCGAGGGAAAGCTGCTAAAACCTCCTCTTCCTCCTAACCTTCCTCTGCTTCACTTGCATTTGGCCTCCCCTTGAAAAGGAGCCAAACGAGTCCCCGGATGAGCTGCAAGAAACACTTCTCCTTGCAGAAAAAGGAGGAAAAAAAATTCCCTGCCGGCTTCGCCAGGGAACGACGGATGTTTGGAAAGCGCCGGCAGCAGGGAGAGTAAATCTCCTTAATGGGGCGCCGGGAAGCGGGAGCCGTGGAACCCGCTGCCCCCGGAGGGGCAGTTTGTGGAGCCCCGCACGCGATTTGGGGCGAAACGGAGCCAATGGCCAAGCGGTCCAGCTGCCTTCCCTGCTCCCCGCTAGCGACTGCCACGAGGCAGCAGAGAGAAGGGGAAAAAAGAGGAAAATGACCCCAAAATGCAGACGTGGGAATAAGTAACTCTAGGGCTGCAGGAAGGATGGCTGGCTGATGTGGCAATGAGGGATGCGATGGGGCTGGATTCAGCGCCAGGAGAGGGAAGATGGGCTGGGAATCCCATCCCGATGGAAAGGAAAACCTCATGGATGAGGAGGGGTCCTGGGCTGGAGGCTCCTCCGCTGCCCTCGCTCCCTTCTGACCTGAAACCTCCTCGAGGACAGAGGGAAAAAATAGAGAGCGGAAAAGAAAACCAACCACCCCAAAAAGGAAGTGGTTATTAAAATGTTACAACAATTTTCATCTTAATGATACAATTGCTGTGTAATTAGGCGATATTTTCATAGCAAATAATGGCTAAATTATTTTCAGGACATGTTGCTGCATTTCCACCCATCTCCAGCGTTTTTATGGGCTCTGTTACCAGCCCAGACTCTTCTGATTACATTTTTTTTTTAATCGTGGCACAATCCATGGCAGAGGCAATGATCATTATTCCCATTTTTATTCCTGGTGGGCGGCCGAGCCTCCTCTTGGCCTCCTTTGGAGGCCATGCAACACCAGAGGTTTGGGAAGAGCCCCCAAATGGAATTCAGAGCCGCTTTTATCCCAACCTCATCCCATTCTAGCGCAGGCAGGAGGATGTTTCAGGACCTTGTCCGGCTGCTGCATTTTCCTTCCTCCATTTTCCTCACCGGAGCGGTTGCCGTCTCCATCTCACTTGCTCGTTCCCATGCGGAGCGGCTCCGTGGCACCGGGAAGGTTCTCGGGAAGGCAGTTTTGGTGGCATTTGATTGTGTTGTAATGAGGCTTATTTGGCCAAGCTCCTGTGGCCCTCGAGTTCCCGGGGCGCATCGCCAGGAATTGGCTCTGGGATGTAAAACCAAGCCCAGGCTCCAGGTCGCAGCCTGAGCCCCTTCCCCAGCTCCCTTTTCACCAGCACTGCTCCAGTTTTCCTGGAAACAGCCTCATTTTCCAGTCCTTACCTGCTCGAGCTGCCAGTTCAAGCTCCGCTGGCCGCTCGAGGGGGATGATCGGGCAGCAGCTTGGCTGGATTTTCCTTTGCAGAGGCCGATAGGGGCCGGCACCCCTCGGTGCCTTCTCCTCCCGAGCGTTTCTACACGGAGTCACACGGAGCATATTTTCCATACTCAGCGTGGAAACGCTGCCTGGGGCCGCGGAGATCCGGCAGCATCTCGAGCACTGTGAGGGCTCCCAGGTGCTCCTCGGGAGACACTTCCCATGGGAAAGGGAGGCTCTTGGGAGCGCTGCCCGGCCGCGCTGGGGAGGCTGGGGCTGCTGCTGCTCTGTGTGCAGGGCAGAGGCTGCTTTGCAGCCGAGTCACCGTCGCCCTGCACGGGGCTGACCCCAAGGGTCCCTCTTTGTGGGGCGGGTTCTTGGGAATTCCTGCAAAGAATAAAATAAAAACAATAAAAAGGAGCTACTCGCTGCGCTTTGCATTGCGCTGAGTGGGGCGATGCAGCGAGGAACCGCTGTGGAGCAGGAGGGGCTGCAAGGCGGGTGGCTGAGCCCCGAGCCGGGCGGCTCCGATGGGTGCCACACACGGAGCTCCGTGTCCCCATGCAGGTACATGGCCATCATCCACCCGCTGCGGCCCCGGCTCTCGGCCACGGCCACCAAGGTGGTCATCGGCGTCATCTGGCTCCTGGCCTTCCTGCTCGCCTTCCCCCAGGGCTACTACTCGGTGACGGCGGAGCTGCCGGGCCGCCTCGTGTGCCTGGTGGAGTGGCCGGAGCACGACACCAACGTCTATGGGAAAACGTGAGTGGGAGCAGGGATGGGGTGCCGGGAGCTGGGAAAAGCGGGATGCTGCTGCGGGGAAGGACCTGCCCAGCACAAACGTGGCCCCCAAATCCCCGGATGGCTGCTGCAAAGCTGCAGGAGGTGGCACGGGAAGGAGCCCCTGCCTGTTAAGGTGCTGCTTAATGATCCGTGGGGTTTCCAACGGCTCCGGCGGCCCTGCTGCTCCGGCAGCTGCTTCCCGCTTGGAGGCCGGGAGATCCAGCTGTTCGGTAGCCACGTGGAGGCTTAAATGTCTGGAGCTAAAGGGGTGGGGGGAAACATCAGAGAAAGAAGATACCTGTGAGCTCCATCCCCATGGAAAAAGTGACCTGGAGCTGGGCTAAAAAGGAGGAAAACAGAAGCAGGGAGAGGAAATCCCTGCAATCCGGTCCCTTCTGCTTCCCGGCTAATTGCAGCTATAATTAGCCTGGCACAGAGGGAAAGGGGGCAGCGGGAGCCTCATCCCCAAAGTGCCTTTGGCCCCCTCTCTGCCGCGGATCATTTTACCGTCCCCAAAATAGTGTTGCGGGAACAGGTGGCCCTTGTTAAACCCTGCGCTTTGCTCCGTCACTGAGCGCTTTTTCCATCCCCCTGCAAGGGCTTTGCTGCGACCCCCACAAGAAGGAGCTGGATTGATCCCCCAACCTGTTTCCCAAAACAGGGCAGCTCCGGAAGCCCCTGGTATCCGCGGGCGCCGCACAGTGCCAGGCGCAGCCCCTAATTGCGGAGCCGCCGAGGCGCCTCTTTAACGAGCGAAGCACAAAGCAGCCCTCGGAAACCCGATTAGCGCCGGGGAGGGAGCGAGCGCGGCAGCGCTGGGGAACCCGCCCCACCGCCAAATTTGCAAAATTAGCTTTTTTACCCTCTCCCAACTGCACTCATGGGCTCCAAATGCAGCGAGGGCAGAGTGGGCACCGAGCAAGGGGGCTGCGCCGCAGCCTGCGCCTCCTCTGCAGTGTTTGAGCTGGCGCCGGGACCCAAAATCCTGGCCGGCATTCCCAGCTCTATCCCAAGGAATGAGTCCGAGCACTGCGGGGAGCAAATTTAGCTCGTCCCCTTCCTGGGTTTGCAATTTACTGCCCTTTATTTGCAGTTTTTTGCCATTTCCTGCCCCCTGCCAGGGGAAAGTCTGGCCTTGAGTGCGTTGTGCCCAGCTACTCCGGGTCTACGTCACATCCCGAGAGGGCACCGAGGTGACTGTGGCCACAGAGATGAGCTTGGGATGAAGGGATGGGCTCTTTCCCATGGAGAGGCCACATCCTGGAGCTCTTTAGGCAACCCGTGTCCATAGAAATGGCACCAAATTCCCTGTCCCCCCATGACACTTGGTTTCCAAGCTGGGTTTCGTGGCAAGGCCCCAAGCGGTGCAGGACGCTCGCGAGCCGCCGTGTGTCGCAGGTACCACTTCTGCATGACCATCCTCATCTACGTGCTGCCGCTGCTGGTCATCGGCTGCGCCTACACCGCCGTGGGCATCACCCTGTGGGCCAGCGAGATCCCCGGAGACTCCTCCGACCGCTACCACGAGCAGGTGTCGGCCAAGAGGAAGGTGAGACGGAGCTGGTGGAGGCGCCACGTGTCATCCCAGGAAACTACGGTCAGATCCCAGACCAAGGACTCAGCTCCCTGCTGCTACCGGAGCAGAACGGGCCCTTGGCCACCCTGGTTGACTGCATGGCCTGGTTGGATGTCACCTGCTCGGTGGGATGTCACCTGCTCGGTGGCAGCAGGGCCGGTGACGGCAGCAGCACCATGGGGCAGGTGCCAGCGCGCGCTGCGCTGCCGGCTCTCCGGTGACGGGCTCTTTCCCGTGCAGGTGGTGAAGATGATGATCATCGTGGTGTGCACCTTCGCCTTCTGCTGGCTGCCCTACCACATCTACTTCACCCTGCAGTACTTCAACCCCGAGTGGTACCTGCAGAGGTTCATCCAGCAGGTCTACCTGGCCATCATGTGGCTGGCCATGAGCTCCACCATGTACAACCCCATCATCTACTGCTGCCTCAACGACAGGTGGGTCAGGAGCTCGGCAGGAGGAGGGGACAACCCCCGGCAGGGCACAACGAGGGGGAGACGCAGCTCCCGGGGCAGCAGCTCCTCACCACCCCAGTCCCCCATGCAATGGCCCCCCCCATGGCCCACGCGAGACGTGCAGGGGGTGCAGGGGGTGGGGGGGCGCCCGGTTTTGGGGCAGCAGCAGCGCCACGCGGCCCGCGGCCGCTCTCCCCGCAGGTTCCGCGTGGGCTTCCAGCGCGCCTTCCGCTGGTGCCCGTGCGTGCGCGCCGCCCGCTACGAGGGCCTGGAGCTGCGCTCGGGCCGCTGCGCGCACACGCAGAGCAGCGCGTACCGCACGAGCCGCGCCGACACCACCGTGTCCTCGGCGCCCGCCGACAACGACGCCGACGAGGCCGCCGCCGCCAAGCGCCTCTCCGCCGACGTCACCTCCGACGGCTCCTCGCGCAGCGACTCCAAAACCGTCTCCGAAAGCTGCAGCTTCTACTCCAACACGCTGGCCTAGGCGCCCGCCGGCCCCACGCTGCCTCCCCGTGACGTCTTCCCCGTCTCCCACCGCGTCCACCCCAGCGGGAAGCCGGGAAAGAAAAACCCTTGGATTCGTTTTGGGCAGCTTCCTCACGGATCCTCTGCGAACACAAGGAGATTTGTTGGCCAAGCTCCTCCAGGCTGTATATCCCCATGGACATAATCCAGTGTGAAAATATCCGTCACCCTTGGGGGCCACCAAGTTTTCTGCAGGGTTTTGGATGCAACCCAGAGTTTCGTTGCCGTCTCCCAGTTGCACATGCCAAAAATGTAATCAGTTGTCTCCTAGAAGCCCCAAAGCGGTGGATCTCGCACAGGATTTAGAAGCCTGGAGGGGTCTGAAAGAAAAGATGAGACCCGAACACATTCGGCCACCCCAAAACATCAATAGCTGCCCAGAAAGGGGACACAACACATTTATTTCTGAAAGCTGAGTTTGGCTGGATGTTTTGCCAAAACTTTCACACCGTGGCGTGCTGAAAGGAGAATCGTTTCCACGCGCTAGATTGGGTTTTCCCAAGGACTTTATGTTGTTTTCATCTGCTTTGCCTAAGACCTTTGCATGGCTGTATTTAAGCTGATGGTTGCTGTGATGTGTTTTCATTGCCCTTCCCACCAAGCACGACCTTTTTGCTGCAGACTATTCCCAATCGCCCTGGTTATCCCAAGCTGGCATCGTTGCAAGTGTCGGCACACTGGCTGCATTGGGAATTTTGCCACGTGTCCAAGGTTGCGTTTTCAGGGAACGTCGACAAGAAATGAAGGCAGCCTAGGGAGCCAAAACCATTTTGGCATGGGCTGGAACTTTGTTTCCCCATGGAAAGCCCTCGGGATCCTTCCTGGAGCAGCCTCAATGCAGCCCACGCAGCCTCCTGGACACATGGCTCAAAAGAGGAGGAAAAAAAGGAAAAAATAAGAAGTTGGCAAAACGGGTTTGCTGGGAACCAAACCCCAAGTGTGGATTTTGAGCAGGGAATAATTTGCAGCCCCCAAGCCCTTGCGCTTCCAGTGCAGGTTGCAGCGTATTTGGGGTGCTGCTTGTTCTCCTAGCAGCGCTGCCACCCCAAAACGCACAGCCCTGCACCCCACCCAGGCTCACCCCGGTCGCCTCATTTCCCTAACGCTAAATCAAGGCAGATTTGGGTCAATAAACAGATTTTTCTCACACAATTCCCAGTCGGTGGCCAGTAACGGAGCCCATGGCAGTTGCAGAAGGACAGTGCAGATGAGGCCAGGAAAATGGAGGCAAAAAAAAGGGGGCTGCAACAGGAGCAGCAGCTTTGGGGAGATCTCACAGTCCTAAACAAGGGGAAAGCGGGGCCGTAATTAGCAGCCAGCCCTCACCATCAGCTGCAGCCAATTGTGCAGATTTTAATTAGCGGAGGCGGCCGGGACCAGCTGATGGGCATCGCTGCCAAAGGCCCTGTCCCAGGTGCCCACTAAGGCTGGTTTATTTGTTTTCACGGGTCATCCTTTTCCTTTATCATGCAGAAGAGAGCAGGGAATGAGCAGCGGCAGCAGCGGCTGTGCAGGGCTGTGCACTGGCATCTGCTCCGGACATTCCCGTAAAATTCCCACCCCTCCATGCGGTCCCGCGTGCTGCATCCAAGCAAAGGGGCTTTCGTTCAGCGCCCCCGACCTTTGCTGGATGGGCTCTAAAATCCAAGGCGCTTGTGGGCCAAAGGCACCGGCCCTATGTGAAGGGCGGACGCATCCCAGAGCGTTTGTTCCATGTGCAAAGCGAACACGGAGTCTCCGGAGCTGCCCCTGTCCCTGGGAGGGGATGTTCACAGGAGAAAAGGCCCACTGGGATTCAAAAGGAGCCCGTTTCTGTGTGTGAATCCCACGGGAAAGCAGGGGTTTGGGGCAGGGAAGGCGGCTGGATCCTTGGATACAGCCAGACCTGAAACAAACCCCCGGGAAGATCCTGGCAGATGAGGCTCTCCTGCTGTGCGGATCCGCGGCCCCGGAGCGCCGCCGGGCAAAGCGCCTCCGAAACGGGTTCCCGTTCTGCAAACCGGCCACGGCAACCGGAGCAATGGGATTCCACAGAGGCAACGGGAACAGGTCAGGCTGAGGGGAAAGAGAAAGGAACGAGTCATCCTGCACCACTCCTGCTCTCTGCAAAGCGGCTCCAGCGACGCTGGCTCCACAGCAGATAATATCTGTATTGAGGGATGAGTAGTTGATTATTATGAGCTGTTCTGTGTCCAAAAGCCTCTTGGATTCAGGGCAGAATCAAATGGGCAGCGAATATGCATTTAAATGGAGGCGTTTTGGAAGCCAGACCCCACAGAGGAGCCGTCTTCCTTGCTCGATGCTTTTGGCGGCCTTTGCAACTCGGCATTGCTGCTCCTGGCCGGGACGTCCTCCTCCCTGAAGGATGGGAACAACATCCCCATCCAACCGCGCTGCAAAACGCCGGCCTCACACCCTTCTTGTCTGAACAGAAGGGTCCAGTGGTGGCAAAACCCATGGAAATCCGGGTTCCCGCTTCCCGCTCTGGGTTCCCAGGGGAGCGTGGCCAGAACACGGCAGGGACACGTGGGCACCGGCGGCACCCGCGGCGCCCTATCCGCGACACGATCCGCGGTGCTGCATGGCCGTTCCGCCTTTGATCCCGCTGCGGAATTCGGGATTATGGACATTGCCTCTGGCGCGGGGACGAGGAGCTAGGGGTGGCCACAGCCCCGGGCCCCACAGAGCAGCAGGGCCAGGCTGTGCCCGTGCAAACCACGCGGCTCCTGCAGCGGGAAACCCGCTCCATCCCCACAGCCCTGCGCGGCCGCCGGGAAGCGGCTGGGAGCGGAACCGCGCGGACGCGGCCAGGGCGCTTGTCTGCAAAGGCATCTGCGCTGAGATGCAAGCCCAGGAGCTGCGCAGGTCGCTCTCGGCAGCCAAGGCAGACGTTAAATCACTGCTTGTTGCCAAGCCGAGCTGCTCTGCAGCGTTTGCAGGATGATACCTGCGCCCGCGCTCTCTGCTGGGAATCCGGCAGCGAAGCCTTGGGGCTGCGCTCGTTTATGACCCTCCCCGTGCACGTTCTGCAGCCCCCATGCCCATTCCCCAGCTATTTGGGACCGCCGGCCATGGGCCTGGACGGAAGCAGCGCGGATCCATGCTGGAACGGAGCTGTGCGCAGGACCCCGGAGCAGCGACCCCCAGGCTGCGAGCCCTGCATTCCCTGGCTCTATTTGGAGCCGCAGGATTCCTGTTGCTCCGCTACAAGTGTCAGGGGCTGCCGCACAGCCCTCCAGGGTCAGCTCCGCGCTTGGAGCGGCAGGCACAAACGCTTCCCCTTCCCTGGCCTTCCCGAATCCGTAAACATTCCTGCATTCCCTGCAGGAGAAAATGAAAACAAATCCATCCAGGGCCAGCCTGGAGCTGCCTACGGCTCAGGCACGACCCAGACAAGGGGGTGGAAAACTCCTGGGAGAGCAGCAGGCAGGTGCTGTCGGCTGGGTGGACAGGCGGCTTTAAGTCATTTTTACAGGACAAACCTTGTGGGAGCCTCCGCAATCCATCCAGGAGTGAAGGGATCCGGCCGGCCTCCCTCTGCAGGGGGATTTTTGGGAAGCACTGGAAAGGCAGCGCCCCTCGCAACCCCCCCACTGGCAGGTGTGAGGCATAAACGGAGGCTCCCACGTTCCTGCCGCGGATTTATTAGCTTGGTAGCCGATCCCGGGGACAGCTGCTATTGGGAAAAGTCCTTGTCACGGCATGATGCATTCCCTTAATTTCCAGTCAAACGGGGAGCCGGAATATTTCTCTCCACGCCGGCATCACCAGTGGCTGAGGATAATCAAATGCTCCCCACGTTGCTCCTGCCGCAGCAGGAATAATAATGGATGTGAACATTAAAAACCCTCCTGGCTCCTTCAGCTGCTTCCATTTCAGATGCAGAGCTGTGGGCATCGACTTGTTTTCAGCAGCCATAAAAGCTTCGCTGCGAGACCCTTACTCACAGGAAAGGAAACACGTCGGCAAAGGACACGCTGGCACCTCCGTTCCCGCCGGGCCGAGCGGACGCGCGGGGAAGCGGCCGGAGCCCCTGGCTGCAGAGCTCCCTGAGCGCTGTGGGGCAGGAGGTCCCGGGGGTCCGTCCTCCACGCGGGTCCCTCTGGCCTCCCCATTCGCTGCCCTCAGGAAAGCCCCAGGCCTCCCGGGCGCTGCGGTTTTGCTGTCGAGCAGATGCTGGTGCCCCCAAGTTGCTGCTTGTGCCATTTCGGGGCCGCTTGGAGCTGCTGCAGACACGGGCTGATTGCAGCGAGGCTCCCTGGCAGCAGAACTGCCACCAAGGCTGCCCCTGGGGGCAGGACGGTCCTTTTGGGGGTGCCGCTCCGGCCCGGAGCAGCGCAAACCACATCCTCTCCTCCTGCCCCACCCAGCGGCTCAAGCTGGAACATCCGAGGGAAGAAACCGCTATGTCCAATTGCAGCGAACTGCCCAGTTGGGGCAGTCCTGGGCACCCAGACCGCCCGCAACGGGCAGGGGCAGCGGCTGCCTCTGCTCCCTGGGTCGCTGCGGGGCACGGGGCAGACACCGGGCACGGGGAGCAGCGCCGGCACCGGGTGCAGACACCCGGCACGGGGGCAGACACCGGGCACGGGAGGCAGCGCCGGCACCGGGTGCAGACACCCGGCACGGGGGCAGACACCGGGCACGAGGGGCAGCGCCGGCACCGGGGGCAGACACCGGGCACGGGGGCAGACACCGGGCACGAGGGCAGACACCGGGCACGAGGGCAGACACCGGGCACGGGAGGCAGCGCCGGCACCGGGGGCAGACACCCGGCACGGGGGCAGACACCGGGCACGGGGGCAGACACCGGGCACGAGGGCAGACACCGGGCACGGGGCCAGATATCGTACCGGCCGCCGCGGCGCCGGGCGCGCTGCAGAACACACCAATACAGCCAAGGAGAGGCACGGCCTCG
>JAUBOD010000341.1:268313-285343 GCA_032353885.1 Nothura maculosa | reverse complement strand
CGCAGGTAGGGCCGGGCCTGGGCGCGCGGGTCGGTGTGCGGGGCGCCCGCCCCGCTTCAGCGCGCGCCGCTGCCCCGCAGGCCGGCGGAGGCGCCGCTGCCCGCGCTGCCGCGCTGGAGCAACACGCAGATCTCGGAGCACTACTCGACGTGCATCAAGCTCTCCACCGAGAACGTGAGTGCCGCGGGTCCCCTGGCCGCACCGGGCTCCCCGAGCGCCCCGGCCCGGCGCTGCCGCCTCCCCGGGCAGCCTCTGCCAGAGCCTTCCGTGCGGACATGGACCCTAATGTCCGCCCTGGCCCTCGCAGCTATCCTGGGATAGTATCCTGGGATAGTATCCTGGGATAGTATCCTGGGATAGTATCCTGGGATAGTATCCTGGGATATCCCGGGCTCGTGCCGCCCCTTTCGGGTGCCATGCAGGGCGGTGCGGCCTCCCCGCTCTGCTCCTCACGCACTCCGGGCTCCAGCCCCTTCCCCAGCTCCCCTGCCCTCCTTGGGCACACTCCAGCGCCTCCATGTCCTTCTTGGAGCAAGAGGCCCCAAACCGAACACAGGATTTGAGATGCAGCTTCCCCAGCGCCAAGCGCAGGGGACCCTTCTTTGGCCCCTGGGCACACGGCAGCCAGGCGGATGCAGCCCCAAACGCAGCCCCTTGCTTCCAAACACCCCCTAGCACAGCGGGTGTGGACAATCCAGGTTCCTGGATAACCTGCCCAGTGGCATAGCCCACGTATCCACTCGCAGCTCTGCTCTCTTTCAGAAAATCACCACCAAGAACGCTTTTGGCTTACACCTCATAGACTATATGGCCGACATCCTGAAGCAGAAGGACGCGGAGCTGACCAACTTCAAGGTGAGAGCAATTGCACCCGCTCCCTGTGGTGCCTTTGGCTTCAGTTTCCTAAACACCAAAGCTCAACAAAGTCTGCAGCCCAATGAAGGTACCTGGGCTGTTATTTTCACTAAAACATCTGGTAAAGATCACCCAGAAACTTTTAGTACAATTCATAGTCTTTAATTCGTTTGTATCCACGTGAAGTAAAGACTGAGTTCTCTTGTTTATGTTCCTTCAAAGCAGGGGTTGGCTTAAAAAGAAGAGTTGTGAGGCGTTAAAGTAAAAGCCGGATGTTACGGCCAGTAACAGAACAAGGCCATAAAAGAGAGGACGTTAGTGTGACTGAGTCCAGCTGATTTCTTGGATGAGCAAATGCCGCAAAACTTAGACAGCCCCTAGGAATGTGGGCCAGTGGTTTTATAGCTGAGGAAACGAGAGCTGTGACAGGAAACTGTGAGCAGGTTTTGAGCAGGTTGTCCTTCACCTTCCCGGGTAGCACTGATCTGAAAAGGACACTTGGCATTTCCTCTGCTTTTGATTTTTGCCACATGAACGAGATAAAACAACGCCAAGAGGATGCCTCAAAGGCAGCAGAGGGGCTGCAGGAGGGCGGTCGCTTTGGAGATGCAAATCTGCAGCCTTTGAGTTAGCTCCGCTGCTTGATCCTGGCAGGTATTCCTCTGCATGAGCCCTTCCAGGAGCCGTGATAAAACAAAAGCCCTCGACCCCTTCTGTGCCACCAGGTCTGCGCTGGGCTCCAGAACAAATCCCTTTGCTGTTGCTCGCACTTTTGCTGTTAAACCAGAGCAAGGCTCCTTCAGCAGCGCTGGCGCAGCTTCGCCTTCTGCCCTTGCCACTTTCTGCACGTGCCTTGCTCCTTCCTAACGCGCTGTACGTTGTGTTCCCGCTGTCAGATCGCGGCCGGCACCCTCGATGCCAGCGCCAAGATCTACGCAGTGCGTGTGGACGCGGTCCATGCGGATGCCTGCAGGGTTCTCGGAGGTCTGGGCAAGGACTCTGCCCCTCCGAGGGATGCGGACAGCCAGGAAGGAGGTGAGCCCTTGACTCAGTTTCTCTTATGGTGCTGCTGGTTCCCCTGACAGGCATGTCAGTGTGCTTAGGCAGCACCCGTGCCTTTCAAAGCACCGAAAAACAAAAATACCAAATGGTTTTTGCACCATTGGATGCTGAAGCAAACAGAGCTGAGATAACAGGAACTTGATTAGCAGTCCTGCATTCCATGGTTAGTGTGGTTAGATTTGAATGCAAACCAATGGTGGTCTAATTTGAGCTGCAACGTGCCCCCTTCCTTGCTCTCCTTTGCTTTAGCAACCTTTTAAAGTGTTAACCCTGATTTTCCTTTTAGAAGAAAATGCTGCAGCCGCTGATGAGTCTGGCAAGAGAGCTCCCACAAGGAAAAAACAGTCCTTCAAGACGATAGAGAAGAACCTGGATAACATCAACGTGTCCGAGGCTCATCGCCGGCCTGAGGTGGGTGGCGGGGCTGATCAACAGCTGCCTTCTGAGGGAGGAAGGGAGACATCCTCTATTGCTCCTTTCTTCGTGTTTTTCCTCACGTGGCAGCTTTTTGGACCTAACACATGTTTGTAAATTGTGCTATTATGGCAAGATTGTTCCTAGTTGTGTATATCCCTCCTGTGCAAGGCAGCTGGGAGAGCTCTGTACTCCCTGGAAAAGATGCCCAGGGGTCACTTCCATCCAAGTTGTGCCTAAAGTCACCTTCTGTGCCTGAAGGGACCTGCAGAGACCAGGGTCACCTCCTCCATCTGCTTGATTCCATTGCCTGCAGGTCGATCCCATGTTCCAGAAAACAGCGGCGTCTTTTGATGAGTGCAGCACGGCGGGCATCTTCCTCAGTACCCTGCAGACCTGCGGCTGCCAGGGCCAGCTCCTCTTCGACTCCCAAATTGTGCCGCTCCCGTCTTCCGAAACGTCCGTCCTGCCAAACTGCGCGCCTGTGAAAGTGGTGGATTTAAAATGTGAGTGCCAGCAACCACAAAGCAAAGGGCCCCTCCAGGCCTTCCCTTCTTAACCTTCCAGATGTACCGGGGCTTGAGTTAAGATTTCGTTTAAGGAGACTTAGAAAAACCAGGAACCTCATAGGCTTTAGATCACCACGGGTAGCTTAAATGCTGGCAGGGCAGTCACATGGCAGGTATAAGTGGCCTGAGCTGCACAGCGCTTGAGTTTGCTCCATCTTAAGGGCTGACCTCATTAAAGTGCTTTAAGCCTGTCCTCATGAGGTTCAACAAGAGCTGTCCACATTTGAGACTTAAGAATGCTTCACACCTGGAACTTGTTCCAGCTGCCATTTGCTTTCTTCTTTATCTGATCTCTCCTCTTTGCTCTCCTTGGCTGTAGCCCTGCTCACGCAGTGTATTGAAAAACGCCCCATCTGCTCTTCCCTGGCCGGATTCCAGTTTACACAGTGGGATGCCGCCTCCCACGATGAGGTATGTCCGTTGGCTCTGGTTAAGGTGGGAGAGTTGAGCTGCCTTTTCTCCTCTCTGCATCTGCCCCAAAGAGTTATCCAAGTCTTTCCACTGAACACCATCTCCTTCCACAGTCCGTGTCAGCCCTGTTGGATAAATTCAAGAAAAGCGATCAAGTGTTTGACATCAACACAGAGATGGACAGTGACGTGGAAGATTGTGTTCCCACCATGCCAAATGACGACTTTGGTGCCGACTCCCCCAAATGTACGTTAGCCAACGAGATGGGGGAGTTCACAGGAAGCCTCAGGACTTCTGGGACAATCCAGGAGAGCAAAAGGTGCGTAGTGAGTAGAAATCCCTTGCAACAGGGGAACAGTGCTGAGAGCACCTGGCTCCAGGAGCACCAGGATGAAGGAGCCTGTCCAGTCAGCTGCACGGGCACGCAGCATCCCCACAGCTGCCTTTGGTTTTGCTCCGCTGATGGAACAAGGGCACTATCGGCCTTGAAGCTGGTTATCTACTAACAAGGCATCCTGCTTGCTGATAGATGCTGTACAGCTGTCCTTGGAGTGGGCTCCTACAGGGGATTATGAATTTCCTTAGATGACATAGAGGAGTTTTCTTTTTGGATATATAGGTTGCTTTCTCCTCGAATCTGGGTGTGTCCAGGAATGTATTACAGGAAAGTCTCTGCACTTCTTACATGGGCCAGGCTTGCCCAGAGTTATTGTTTACCTGGACACTCTGCAGCCGACATTTCAGCCTGTCCTCTGACAAATCTGTTGCTGCAGCAGCCTCGCAAGCGTGTGGTGAGAACCCACAGCCTCTCAAAAAGCAGGAATTTTGCCAGCAGAAGGAGCTGGAAGTGTCTGTTCAGAGGGAGTCCTGGCCCCAAATGTCCAGTCCTCGTCCTGAGCAGCAGCAGTCGAAGGACTGGTTTTACTGAGTGGCACATATGCTCTTTGCAGCACTGAGGTGGCTCCTCTGGGCGAGGGAGACATCGGCACCATGTGCATCCACCTTTCCATGAAACCAGGAGAATATTCCTACTTCAGCCCCCGAATTCTGTCCATGTGGGCTGGCCCAGAGCACTGGCGCTTCAAACCTCGTCACAAATGTACGTATCTGCAGACAGCGCTCGCGTTAGCAATCCCGTCGCTGCCAAGTTGTCTTCAGAGAGGAATGGCTTTAATTAAGCGTCGTGCTTCTATAGGAAAAGAATGAGTCCTTTAAAACCCAAAGTCGAGAACAAGGAGATATGAGTGATCTTTCTATGAGGAGTAGACACCCAAGCAAGCACATTGTCTTTACTCTGTCACGAAGTCTTGACTCTTCTTCTTTCTGCAGCTGATGCTGTCTCTGAAAAAGAGAGTAGGAGGAAGAATGTGAAGAAAGTGTTTGAAATAAACTTTGATGAAGATATTGACTTTGAAGTACATTTCCGTAAAACTAAGGTAAGTACCAGGTTTCTGCCTCTGTCTCCTTTTGCTTTCACTTCTGCCAGGTCAGTGTGTCCTGGAATTGTTGTGTGCAGACAGCTCCCTGGGTTCTCCTGTGAAACTGGCTCTGTAAACCCAGCTTGATGTGTGTTCCTTTGTGTGGATACCTCTGCCTCCAGGTTGTGTTAGAAATGGGAAGTTTTTAAGCAACCACGGAGTAAAGAAGAGGACAGGATTCTTCTCAGGTCATACTCTATTAAGAAAGACCCTGCAGAGCCAGTTGTGCATCCCAAGGTGCCCTGCATACAATACTGGGTCCTCTCAATGCTAAGTTTTTCTTGGAGGTACCTTGCAACTTCATCCTTCAAACAAAGACTTGTCTTTGAGGCAATTAGTTGTGCATTTGTTTTGTGAGTAGCAGAGATGCCACTCACAAATAGTAGCACAGATAATGATTCTACCTTCCACAGACAGCTGCAACCATGGCCAAATCCATCCTGGAAAGCCAGAATGTGAGGAGCACCACACTTCCCACTGACTTCGACTATCATCCTAGCAACATTGTCCAGCTGTTCCTCAAGCCAGACGTCAAGGTAAGAGTCTTCTCCACAAGCCTGTTGGCAAAGGCTCCATGCACCCTCTCCGTCACCCTCTCCGTCAGGTCCAGGCAGTTCCTCAGGGCAGGAGAACGGCCACCACAGTGCCTCTCACTGAACTGATCCTCTTGCAGGTGGAAAAATGGGAGTTGGTTGGCTGCCCTGCTTTACAAGGGAGGGGAAAAGGGTTGGTGGTGAGCTGGTAGCTGAGGAGGAGAGGAGCCAGCAGGCAAGGATAGAGGGAGGTGACAAATGAACAAGGTGTAGGCATTTTAGGAGTAACATTTAAGACTTTTTCCACTTCCTCACCCTGGTCGTGTCTCCACAGCTCTGCTGGCTGGCTGCACAGGGCAGCTCATTAGATCACGAAGATGAGACTGGCGAGTACAATTACAACAACCCCAACGACACCTCCAACTTCTGTCCTGCATTGCAGGTAATTGGGGGCAAGATTTCTCTGTTGTGTATACTCGATATGTAGAAGAAAAACCTGGGGAGAATCTGCGGACAGGATTCATCCCTAGAGAAAAGGAACTGGCGTTGCAAGTTGTGACACAGCCATACGAGTCACTGTGCGCTGAGGTGACATTGAGTCAACTGTCTAGCTCTGGAGTATTCTAGGTGTCTCTCTAGGTCTCCAGCTTTAGATTGCTCTCCTTTGGTTTTAGCTTCCACCCAAATTAAGCACCAGGGAGAGAGGCTGAATGAGAAAGTCCTTCCATTGAAGAGGAGGTTGGGTATCTGGTCACTCTGAGGGTTGGATGCTCCAGCCATCAGTGGAGGGCCCACCACGGTGGCTAGGGGTGGCCTCATTGCTGCCTCTGTTCTTAATCAGGCTGCTGATAGTGACGACGACAACGACCCCGCTGACCTTGGGGGGCAGCCCGGGGAGTTCAACCTCACTGCCCACCCTGCGAATCCAGGCACTGAGCACAACGGCGGTGAGGGTGGCGTCGATATCACAACGTACGGCGAGCTGAACCTCGTTGCAGAGCCCCAGAAGGTAAAGGTTCATGCATTGTCCTCTGCTGGAACCGCAGCAGCAGGTCCAGAGCAAAGCCGCTCAACACCAGAGATGAATTTCACCAGTGCAGGAGCTCCTGGGCTTGCTAGGGTGCTCTTTATTTCCAGATGGACCTTTGCAGAATGGAAAATGATTAAAAACCATGTTTTAGTAGCAGGAGAGAGTCCCTAGTCCCTGGTGTTCCCAAGGGAGAGCCATGTTTTGGTTGTTCGTGTCCTGATCAAGGATACAGCTTCCTCTGCTTGCTTGCTCTCAGCTAATTCCAAATATCCATCCTCAGGTCAATAAGGTAGCAATCCAGTATGCAAAGACAGCCAAGAAAATGGACATGAAGAGGCTGAAGCATGGCATGTGGGAGCTCTTGATTGATCGACAGAAGAAAGAAATAGTGGAAGAGGTGAGTGCAGAGGAGGACTCCAGGTGGAGCCAACTTGCCAGATGCCTCAAGCAGCCTGAGGATACTAGAACATCCTACAGGTGACTATATCTGTGCTTAGCTCCTGTGGAGACAGTCTTGGGCAAGTAGAGGAACAATTCCTCTCCAATAGTCTTGCTCCCAGAGGATGGCTGGCGAGTATGGACTTCCAGTGGTGCCTGTACTTTTTTCTGTCCACAAGGCTGTGCTGAGTCCTTGGGAGGAAGGTCTCCCCTAACAGTGTCTGTTTCTTTCTGCTAAGCAGATGGAAAACACGGAGGAAGAGATGGAGAAATCGGCAGTAGTGGGCGAGAAGCTCTTCAGCAGCATCACAAAGGAACTGATGCACAGGTAGAGAGGCTCTGAATGGGCCCAGAATGAAGCTGGGATGGACTTCAGCTGATCTGGGCAAACGCTGACCTGCCTAAGTTGGTTATGGCCTGTTCACTGAACCCTGATGCTGTTTTGGGTGCAGATGTCCTTAGCCTGTGCCACTACATGAGGCTTGGATCTGTGTCACGGAACCAGTGGTGGCAGGGGCGAGTGACAAATATGCACTTCATTCGAATAGAGAACTAACTATATGATTAATTAGTATAATAATGATTTCACGAGATTCTACGGCAAGATCACTTATTCACTGCATGGAGGCTCAAGATAATGCACGATTATCTTGGCATACCCTCCCGTTGGGTCACGAGGTTCAGACTGGACCCCCTTGCTTTCCGGGCTCCTTCTGAGAGGAGTCTGGGTGCGGCTGGATCCAATCCTAGTCCCAGACCTGGTCAACGGTTTATGACTGAGGTGCTTGTGTTACAGAGTAAAGTTAAAGAAAGAGAACGGCTATATTCACTTACCACAGATCTGTTGTGGACGGGAGGATCTCAACCTCGAGGAGTATCCTTGAGAGGCGTCCCTGCCCAAGGGGAGATCCTGATGTGCAGCCCGCAGCCATGTCAGGAGAGCTCTCGGGCTGTCCATGTATTTATGGAATAAGATGATTGACTTATAGTCATATTTTTAATTTCAAAGACCTTGGCTAGTGTGCGGGCCTTATCTCCCTGTCTGAGGTGCAGCCTTCAGGAGTGTTTTGTTGACTACTCTTTTCTTGCCCCCTTTCCTAGACTGCCCCCGGAGATGGCTAAGAACCTGTCGGTGCCACTGGCATTCTTCTCCCTCCTGCATTTGGCGAACGAGAAGGTGAGTGCGCTGCGTGCACACAACATGGAAGCACTGCACTTGCTAGGAGCACCACACCAATCACCGGGGCCAAGAAAATGGGCCGCATCTTAAGCATCCACTTCCTGCTTGAAGTAAACGTGGATTGCACTCCGCTGAGTTTGTTTTTCCTTCCCCTTTTTCCAGGATCTGAAGCTGGAGAACACAGAGGACCTGTCAGATGTCATAGTGAAACAAGGCGACTGAGACAAGCGGGTGGTGGCTGCTCCTGCAGGACAGAGCTCTGCTCTCCCAGCTGACCACTGCTCCTCTGCACTTCCTCCCCAGTGGCTCCAGTTCCTCCTGCAGTCCTGCTCCTCCTCTCCAGTGATTTACTTGTTCTATTTACTTTTTCTAATGATTTCTTTTCTACTTTTTCTACCGAGATTAAAGATAATTAATTACTACAACTTTTTAGAGGGGACTTTGAAGGGCTGGCAGGAAAGAGGAATCACAGACAGATGGATAAAATAGTCAAGGAGGTTGAAGAGCAACTGATTAACATGCAGTGTTTAATTTGAGGGAGATCTTTATGCCAGGCAACTCACAGCATTGACAAGAGAGATATTTTTTTACAGTAAAATAGTGACAAAGAGGCTTTCTTAACACATCAAAGGGTGCCCAGAGGGCCATGCACAGGCGGGAGGCAGCAGCAGTACCTGTGGAGCCAGGGCTTCATGTTCACTGGAGTGACTTGCACAGAGGGCTTTCCGTGGCCCTTCCTGGTGGCAATGGCCACTTCATGCTGGTTCCTCCAGCACTTCAAGAGTTTGCTTGGCCCAGCAAGAGCCACCGCGGTCTTTGCTACCCATGTGGCCCACTCTGTGTCCTGGCCTGGTGACCCAGTGTCCTGGGGCGGCTCTGCTTTGTGTTCCCCAGGGCCACTTTTGGCTCCTGCTGTCCCCTTGCTCTTCCCAAGAAGCCACATAGGATCAGGAGGGGAGGTGGAAGAAGCGGGAGATCCTGCTGCCACGGATGCCGTGCACCCCTGTGCGCCGCTGCTCGGGCAGGAAGCTGGCCAGCTCCTCCTCCAGCAGCTGGAAGGGAAGCACAGAGCTGCCGTGTCCCTCTTGGCCACCTCCAGGGCCACCTCGGGCTACTCACCTCCTGGCGTGCCACGAGCCGCTGCCGCCACTCGCTCAGCTCCATGGCGTGCTCGTCCTCCAGCCGCGCCAGCTGCCGCTGCTCCTGCTCCGCCAAGAGCTGCATCTTCTCCCTCTGGGAGAAGGCGAAGGGCACGTGGGAAGGGAGATGCTCGAGGAGCGTGAGGAGGGACGTGGGAATCGTCCGCCCTGGTACCTGCATCTGCTCCAGCTCCTCCAGGCTCTGGGCCTGCTGCTCCTTCAGCTGCTGCAGCTGCTGCGCCTGCTGCTCCTGCTGCTGCTGCAGCTCCGCTCGCTGCCGCTTGGCCTCGCGCTGCAGGAACTGCCGTGGGACAACCCGCGTTACGCTCCCTGTAGAGCGGCGGCGTCTCCTAACCGTGCCCTTGACCACCCTTCACGCGGGTTTTCACCATCCATGAGCCCAAGGTGTTGCTCACAGCAGCCAGCCCATCTCTCCGTGCCCACCTCTGGTTTCCACTCGCCTTTGCCCTGGAATGGCCATGGGCCAAACTCGTATTTCACACTGGGCAACCTTGAGAGTGCTGGAGAAGCAATACCTGCTTAGCTCTCTCCTTCTGCTCGGCCCCATTAACCTCCTGGCTCTTCAGGTTGCCCTTGAAGAGGACCAGGTGGGCCTTGGCATCACAGCGCTGGCTTTTCAGCAGCTGAGCCCGCTCCTGGGCCTGCTGGCTCCGCAGCTCCTCCAGCAGGAAGTGGTGGAAACGGCTCATCCGCCCCCTCTCCTGTAGGAAGGGCAGGAGGGTGAGGAGGGCCCTGGACACGGTGCAGAGCTGGAGCAGCAGCAGCTCCCACCTCACCTTCTCGTGGCGCTTGCGGAGCTGCTGCCGCTGCAGCGCGTGCTGCTCCTTCACCTGCTGCTTGAAGAGCTGGTACTTCTTCTGCAGGTGTCCTTGCTCCATGCTCCACACCGTGGACTCGCGGGCTGCCGGCAGGACAGCTCTGAGCAGCTCCGTCACTGCCCACCAGCCCAACCCAAGCTCCATCTCTGGTGTCCCGCACCAGCCAGACCCCCGGCACTCTCGCCCCAAGGTGCCACCATCCTCTTGCTCCCTGCTCCAGAGCTCCTGCAGCCCCGTCTACCTCTGCGGAGGCTGTGGATCTTGCCGATGCACTCCCAGTCAACGGCCGCCACCTTCTTCTTATGCTCCTGGACAACTCTCTGCAAGGCTGCGTTCAGCTCCTCCTGCTGCTGCTGCAGGAACCGCTGCTCCTGCGATGGGAAACACGGAGACCTTCACCATAAAGCCCAAAGGAGACCAGCCCCAGGCGCAGCCCAGGGGAGCCATGGCCTCAGTCTGGCACCTCTGCCTTGTTGCCCTTCAGCTCTGGCATCTTCCTCTTGCTGTCCTTCTCCTGGAGGGACTTGAGGTGCTTGGCTTCATCCCGCAGCTTCACCGTGTGCTCCTGCTCCTGGCGCTCCTTCAACTGCCGGTAGTGGCGGTCCAGGTTCTCCACCTCCTGGTCGTAGTACTGCTTCTTGCTCTATCATCATCACGCGGACACAGAGGGTCGGCACAAACCTAGGACGGCTGATACGGGACCGCGCCTGGGGGGCTCCCACGTCCCTCCGTTACCTTCATCTCCTGCTCGATGTGCCGGAAGAGCTGCTCGCGCTGCTGGTGGAACCTCTGCTCCAGCTGGCTCTGCGCCCTCTGCTCCTCCTTCTGCAGCAGCCGCAGCTCATGGAGCACTTGACGCCTGAATGTTGGGGCAAGCCAAGAGGACAAGTGGCCAAAAGCTGCCCTGAAGGTGCTCCCTTCCTCCAGGCCTTGGAGGGGAACCTACCGAGGAGGCCCTACTGAGGAGGTGACCCTTCTCTCCAGGCCCCTGAGTGCAGTGGGGCACAGGGGACTTTCTCCAGTGAGCAGGATCACCAACGCCTGTGGCGTCCATCAAATCCTAGACTCAGCTGTTGCTCAACCTCCCCACATCCTTTCCTGCTCTCCTTGGGTGACACAGGAGTTCATGGGAGAAGATCTTCCCCTCACGCTTCCATAACCCCTGATGAGAGCAGATTCGGGGCCGGGCGACGTTTGGCTCTTGCACATCCCTACACCGCCGCAGGGATGAACGTGGCATTGAAGCACTCACCGAGCAGAGCGCATCTTCTCCTCCCTCGTCTCAGCCTTGCTGGTGGTCTTGGCAGTTGTCGCACTCACCTCCTCTCCATCCACAACAAATCGGCGGGTTTTCTTCACCGTCCTTCGGAGGGAGGGAGGTTCCTGCCACCAGGGACAATGGTTGGAGCTGGGGCAACCCAGACGACATAAATCCTGACCTGCCGGCTGTGTTGCCGACCACAAGGTTCCTGCACAGCCAAGTGGGTCCCTGCAGCCCGGCCCACAGGAGCCGCTCTGGTCTCCTCTCCCTTTGCCAAAGGGCCATCTCCACCTGCGAGTGCTCCAAGCCCCTGCAGGCTGAACCACCCAAGTGCCCCCCTCCCCTTTGCCGCTCACCTGCTGGGCGTCCCCCTCAGAGGACAACGGAGCAGGGGTGTCCTCAAGTTTTGATGGAGGCAACGGCTCCTCTCCTCGCTCAGGTGCGGGGCCGTTCCCAGAGTGGGCATCTGGGGGGTCCTCTACTCTCCAGGCCACCCAGGAAGAAGTGCGACGCAGGGCAGCAACGCTCACAGTCTTCACGGCCTTCGGGTGTCCACCACGATGCTCCTCGGGCTCTGGCCCCTCTCCATTGCCTGGGTCACCCATCTCTTCTCTAAATCCATCTCTTGATGGCCCTGTGGGAGCTGGAGCAACCTTCACCCCATGATCTCCAAGAAGATTCCGCTCTTCTTTCCCATCTTCTCCAGCTCCATCTTGCGTTTCACCTTCCTTACTGTAACCAGCCAAGCTCTGCCTTTCTCTTGAGCCGTTTTCCACTTTCTCATGTCTTCTCTCCTCTTTCACTGCACCCAAGATCTCCTCAGGGAATGAGTCTTGTGTCCAATTTTGGGCTTCCTCAGGCGTCAATTCCTCATCTGCTTGTGCTGCACTGTCTGCCTCCAGGCTGTCCCCGCCAGGCAATCCTTCCCCACCAAGGGCATCTCCGGCAGGATTGTGGCCTCCAGTAAAACACTCCTTTACACCCTCCGGGATCACCTCTGTCAGCACCGGGATTCCCTCGGGAGAAGTTTCCCCCACGGAATGCTGACCATCTTCACGGAGGTGGCTACTCACCACAGCGTCCTCGGCTTCCTGCTCCCCACACCCCGCGTGCCGCTTGGCCAGCTCCAAGGAGTCAGTGCTGGACTCAGGTGCCACTGGGCTTTTCTCCCCGCTGGTTCCCTCTCCAGGCTCGTCTGGTCCTTCTGGCGGCTCTTGCCACCCCTGGAGCTCTTCCGAAGCCGCTGTCGCCTCCTCTGTCACACTCTGCATGAGCAACGTTTCTCCTGGTGGCGCCTTCTCCTGCCCAGGGTCGGTCTTGCCAGGCTCTTCATCACGCCCAGGTCCCCCGGGTGCTCTCTCAGCTCCATGCCCATCTTCTCCGGGGCCGTTTTCCCACGTTCCTGCCATGTGGAAGCCCCGCTCCGTCCGCAGCTCCATCCCAGTAGCCTCGGGCTCTAGCAGCAATCCCGGCCTGCACTCGGCCACCAGACCTTGGAAGCCCTGGGCATCGCTCGGGATGCAGCCCAGATCCAGGGCTGCCACCAGGCAGGAGCCCCCCGTTGTCCATGGGGTGGCCCAAACACGATCCAGGTGCTGCTCCTGAGCCAGGCTGCTCCTTGGAGCCGCTCTGGCCCACCGGCCGGGCAGGGGCACCGGATGCTCCTCCAGCATCTCCGCAGACGAGCTCCTAATCCAGCCCGCATCCTGGGGCAAGGCCAAGGACTTGCAAGCTGGAGCTCCCCTGGACTTCTCTTCAGCATCACTGCGTAGGGGCAACGTGGCTTCTGTTTGAGTCATTTGCTCTCCCTCTTCCAGAGGTCCAACGAGTTCCACTCTGTGCCCTTGTGTTTCAGCAGTGTCCCCAGCATCCCTTGTCCCTGCGGGGAGCTCTGCCGCCGTGGAGGGGCTCTCCAGAGCCCTGCACTCCTCCTGACATCCTTTAACTTCTTCTTTCTGGGCTTGTGTCCCTTGCAGGGTGTCCACTGGCCTCTGTCCTGGCCCTCTTAGGAGGTGCTCAGGGAGCTGCTCCCGCCCTGGCTCCCCTCCATCCTCCCTGGCCTTCCTGCTGGCGGCTTCGTGGGACTTGAATCCTCCAACAAGCGACCTGCGCCTCACCAGCCTCAGGAATTCAGATGGTCTTTTTGGAGGGAGCCTTATGGAGCTCCCCAGAACGGGTGCGGATTTCCTCCTCACTTGCTTCAGGACCTCGGACACTTTCTTGGACCTCACGCGGTGGACGCTCTTTCCCGGCTCCTCTTGGGCACCGGGCCGGATGTCCTGCCCCTCGCGGAGCCTCCCAGGCTGCTCCGTGGGCCCCTGTGTGTCCTCCTTGCACGGGGTGGTGGGAGCCACCGACACAGCCGCTCCTTGCGCCTCTCCTGCCGCTCCATTCGCAGTGCTCAGGGACCAATGCCGCTCCTTGAGGCCGGAGGAGCCTCCGTGCTCCTGCCCGGGCTGCGGGATGGAGGGCAGAAGCGAGGTTAGTGTCTGCTCCGAGACCTCTCCTGGTGGAGCAGCCCGGCCCCATCACCTCTCCCTTTCTTCAGTCTTGCACCGCACAACAGGTCGGTTGCTACTCACCAGCCGGGCCCACTGCTCCTCCTCCTCCTCCTGCTCCTCCAGCTGCTCCAGCACCTCCGCCCGGGCCTCGGCCACCAGCTCCCGGAGCGGCCGCCTGTCCAGGGCCTCGGCCACGAAGGGATGCTGCGCAACGCGAGGGACGTGGCAGGGCCGGCGCCGCTCCCGCGGGGACGGGGCTGCGCGGCGCCCGCACGGCGCTACCCACCTGCAGGAGCTGGCCGGCCGACCAGCGCGCCTCGGGGCTCTTCTCCAGGGATTTCCTCAGGAAGTCCTTGAAGTCTTCAGACCTGCGGGAGAGCCCGCTGTGACCGCGCGGAATCCAGGGGTCCCCTTGGGGCTCCGCTGGGATGAAGCTGCTCTGCCCAGGGCGGTGCCCTCAGCCAGGAGTCCCCGTCCTCACCCTGGCGCTTCCCTTCTGCAGGAAGGGTGCTGGGATGGGAAAGCCACGGTGCTGGCTGGAAACACAAGCTTGGAGAAACAAGACCATCGTGTATGGTCCAAAATCCCAGCTCTGCCTTGGCTTTGAGCAGAAGCTGCCCCACTGAACAGATCCTTCTCCCATCCATCACGTTGGGCAAGGTGTCTCAGCGTGGGGACTCACCACCTCGCGGGATGACGCAGGGTGGGCGGCTGGGACTTGGTGATCTTCAGCAGCACCCGCAGAGGGTTGAGCTCGTGGTGGGGAGGTTCCATCTCGGCCATCTCGATGAGCGTGATGCCCAGGGACCAGATGTCAGCCTCGTAGCCATAGGGGTTCTCCTTGGACACCTCGCACTGCACGACCTCGGGGGCCATCCTGCCCGGGACACGCAAGGGCTGCAGCCTGCCCGGTGCGGGCGCTTGCTCCCTCCTTCTGCTATGGGAGCACCCATCTCCCTAGGAGAGCCAACCCCAGGGACAACCACAGGACAGCCCTATGGGCAGGAGAGGCGAGACCCAACCCAAGTCCTCCAGACTCGTCCCAGCAGATATTCATCCCACGGGCAGCCTCTTCTGCCCATGGATGAGACCCCTCCCAGAGATGGGGCTGCCTGGAGAAGGGAAGGAGGGAAGAGCTGTTTCCTCCAGGAGATGCCCCCACTGCAGGAGCTGGTTTGGGCACCAGGAGACAGGCGGCACTGAGGGCTGGGGGCTGCTCTCGCAGCCCGAGCCGTGCGCTCACATCCCACCTTTCCCTGTGTGCGCCACCAGACCTACCAGTACGGGGTGCCGATAAAGGACCCGCGGCGCTGGAAAGTGCTGGAGTTCTTGGCTGAGACACCAAAATCGGCTGTTTCATGGAAAGCAGCATTTAGGAGGTGCCGTGGGAGCGCTGCTCTGGTGAGAGCCAACGGGAAGGCGGCTCCAAGGCAGGAGACCTGCCGGCCTCGCCCAGCACCTCGCGTCCCTCGGCCAGGGGCGTCTCACCCAGCTTGACGTCCCCGTGCGGGGTGAGCAGGACGTTGCCGGCCTTCACGTCGCGGTGGATGATCCTGCGGCCGTGCAGGTACCGCAGCGCCAGCAGCAGCTGCCTGCAGGCCACGCGGATCTGCTCCTCGCTCAGGCCTCTGTCCAGCTCTGCCACGAGACCCCGAGCGACGCGTGACTGGCAGCCCCATGGGGACCCCGTGCAGCCCCAGAGCCCGGAGAGAGGTTTCTTTACCCAAGATCGCGGCATCCATGGCCCCTCCTGCACAAAACTCCACCAGGATCTGTGGGGAGAGTCGTGCTCAGGAGAGGTCCATGCAGACCAGCACGGAGCAGCGCCCTCATCCTGCCATCAGTCCTAGGAGCAACCACCTCCCACCACATCCTGGGGTAACCCGCCCCCCGCTCCCGCGCTCACCCAGAGCCGCCCGTCCCAGTAGAGCGCGTCCAGCAGCTTGATGACGTTGGGGTGGTCACAGCAGGCCAGGATGTCGATCTCCACCGCGTGGTCCTCCAGCTCCTCCTCGCTCGCTATGGGGATGACCTTGGCTGCCGCCAGGACGCCCGTCACCTTGTGCTGGGCCTGCCAAAACCAGGAGGCTCCACGTAGCGACAAGAGGTTCCACATCATGAGATTCCATCGCGCCACAGCCTTGGCTTCCGTGGGGAGCTTTCATAGCGCCTCTCTTCCCGCAGCCCAGGTTGGACATCGGGATTTTGGGTCCCTACGGCCCAGGTCCCCACGGTGCCTCTTGGGCAGGTGCCCCGGTGCCAGCAGCGCGGGGGCCCTGGGCCGGAAGGCGGCTGCGCTGTGGTCGGGGCGCTGCACGTTTCCTGCCACCGCGGCACTGTTTCGGTGCCAACAAGAACCGAGGGCCGGCGATGGAGGCAGGGAGGGCTCCGAGGCTGGGATGCTCCGCTTCCGAAGCGGAGTCCCGCGGGGATGGCACGAGGATGCGACCAGCTCACTGCGGCGCTCCTACCTTGAAGACCTTGCCGAAGGTGCCAGCACCCAGCTCGCCCAGCAGCAGCCAGGTGTCCTCGGGGTCGGCGTCGCGCCGCACGCGCCCCTGGCCCCGCGGCCGCTCCTGCTGCCTCTTCCCCGGGCTCGGGCGGAAAAAGCGTCGGATGAAGGCCATGGAGCCGGCCGCGCCGGGGCCGCCTGCGCGCGGGGGCTGCTCTCGCGCTGCGGCGCGCGCAGGAAGCGGCGGCCGCGCAGGATGCGCCGCGCGGAGGCGCCGGCTGACGGGGCCGCCGGGAGGGCTCTGCCCCGAGTGCCCCTGCGCCCCAGGGATGCAGGGCGGGAGCTGGCGCAGCCGCGCCTGGGCGCACCTGCCATCCTCAATGTCCATGGACTCCTGCACAGGAGCCCTTTGCTGGGGATTTTTGTACCCCTATGGGCACAAACTCTTCCACATGCCTTTTTCTCCTAGAAAACTCAGGTGAGAAGAACCCTCCCACCTCACAACAGGTCCAAAACCTGAGTTTAAATAGACCCCAGGCACTGATAGGTGCAGGTGGACACACAGCTGAGGGTGCTTAGGGCTGTTAAAGCTCATTGGCGCCCTCAGCGCTGGGTGTTGGGTCCCATCCCAACCCCGCAAGAGGGTCCAGAGCCATGAGCTGCCAAAGTGCACCCAGGTGCAGCTTCTCTGAATTTTTCCGTCTTTTCTTGCTTTTTCCTTGCCCTCTTCCTCCTCCTTGGGAGATCTTTGCTGTGCTGGGATGCAGCAACCAGAGGCCCTAGAGAACCAGAGGTTCTCTAGGTGTCCCTGCTGGAGCAGGATGGTTGGACTAGATGATCTCTAGGGGTCCCTTCCAAGCTTGAACAT